>NXFV01001942.1:0-42596 GCA_002803225.1 Gamarada debralockiae
ATTTCAGAGGACCGGATGACGCTAAGCGAGGTCCTCGATGACGCCCAGACCTTAGACACCACAATATGCCAACGGATCTGACGTAAGACCAACTCTGACTTTGCCGCCGCAGCCGGCTGATCCTGCTTATGAATAACAAGATACACACATCCCCACCTTCAACATTCCCTTTAATCATTCCAAACCCTATATTCCTATTAAACATCTCGATTATTGATGAGAAACTACTGAAACCATTTGCTATCACCTTCTTACAAAATGTCCCAGTTATTCAGCCAGCAGGAAACAGAACAGTACATCCAGGAAGTAAGCATACTTTTTGACACATCTCTAGAGAACCCCTCATTCTTACTCCACTCCAAAGCACTTTATTTAAAATGTACTTTAACTAATCAACGACCTAGTTGTGGAAAGTGATGTGGTCTGAAGACGCATCCCAATTCCCCAAAGTCATGAACTCCGATTGTGTAGCAGCGGGGTTCTCGCCACCTAAAATGACGACTTATAATGGAATGGAAGCTACGCAGAAGGTAGGACTAAATCCAAACTCACTTTAGCCGTATTACCCACCTTAACTATTTATCTCTCTCTAAACATAGAGACTCGAGAAAGTCTGGCCCAATGTCAAAGCTGGGGAGCTTACACTCCATCGTGTTGGTATGTTTACGTCCTCTTATCACCCCTTATACTCTCCTCCCCTCCCCTTCCCTTCTCCTTTATCCCCTTTCATCGCCATCTGCTTCCCCCTTCTCCTTGGCCTACAAAATTTACACCCCTAGACCTTACAACCTCTCCCAACATATCCTACTACGAATACTCCATCCCCTTCACCATGACCGCAGATCCTACAAAGACACCGGTTTTATCGAGTGGTCTTGCGTACCTAGTAAGAGATGAGAAAACCGGGAAGATGAAGGAGACTAAGTTGTGGGAGGATCCGACACCTTTTGTAACGATGGCTTTGAATGGAGCTTTGCCCGAGGTCTGAATTAGTGAGAAGAATTGTAAAGAGAGAACAGCGAGTGAGGGGATGGTTATAGGCATAGGTATAAGTAGTAGGGAATTAAGAAAGGATTATTTTAGAAGAGACCCCTCTTAATCAAATAAAATGCCAAGCAGAATTGTGAACCACTCTTGTTATAAAGTCGCCTTCTGCTTTGTGAGCTCTTCCAACTACATATACGGAAATGGATAAGGAAAGCTGGATATAAGCTCTGGTTCGTCGCCGCCAACGGGGGTCTGATTGGGCGCAGTGAGACTTTGTAGTTGTAACGGCCATGGCCCTGGCCCTCACTTGCTCTCTCCCAGGCCCCTCTCTCGCTTGCCTAGTGTGACGGCCTTGGCCCTGGCACGATATCGAAAAAGATCTTGCGATCGAGTTGGAAGTCAGATTGCCTTAACCCCTCTCTCTTTCCCTCCTCCTCCTTTTGTTCTCGGCCTCTCGCCCTATGGGTTAGCATCTCTATCAGAGTTAGGTATATCCCTTTCCGAGACCAGATATAGATTTGTCGAACGCTCAAGGCTTCGAAGGTCGCGTACGACGTTGACAATGTCCTCGCGATTGAGGCCAAAATCGAGCCCGAACCCTTTTCCCCTTTAATGCCTCTTCTCGTGGACTACCGTTTAGTCTTTAAACTATCTTGAGATGGTTCCACTTCCAAGTCCTGACACCCCACTTCACACGTGCGCCGCAGAGGGCTGTGATAGCCCATTAAGCCCAGCTCACGCCATTTTTTCCTCTCCCCCCTCTGCCTTTTCGCCTTGTACGCAAGAGCATTTTGGACCCTTTTTAACGGCATTATAGAGTCCTCAGCAGCGCGATTCCATATCTGATCTCCCAAACGGATTTACTTGAGAGCTGACAGGCTTGCCTTGCCCCTTTGCAGCAAGAGAGTGCCGTCGGGGCTCTCGAGGTGGCGCGCTCCTTGGACGTGGGCCCGGCCTAATCACGTAACGTGTACTAGGGGACCGCTAGTCTGCCGACTTTGTGGGCCTGTCGCGGAGGGAGCGCAACGCAGTGTACACATGTTACTTTGATTCTACAGATATAGGTCAAGAGCGGAGGAGTTGGGTGCAGCGGAGGAGCTAGTTTCTGGTGATTCTAAGCTAGGGGGCTAGTTGCGGATGGGATCCTATGTTAGGGATAGCAAAGCTGGGCAGCAGATTACAAGGGAAGCAAGCAAAGTTTCCTTTATATAGCTTTGGTGTTGCAGCTTGTGACGAGAATCTTAAAGCCAAGACTATGGGGTTGTAATTAAGGTTTTCCTGATACAGGAACCCGCCTCTCGTACTAGCTCGTGTTTATCTGGTTGTCTGTATCAAGCCATGTTATTTCGGCTCTATCTGTCTAGGGGCTAGTCGTAGTGGCGAATATCTTGTATTCCAAAACTAGTCTCATCTCTTTACTCTATAGGTCACAAAGGGCCTCCCTCATCAGGCAAGCGCATATGATGTCAGAGCGTTTTGACGAAGCTCTCGAGCTAATAGAACCCATGCGAGTGGGACCTATCTGAAGACCCTACGCATTTAAGTCATACTTAATATAGAAGAAACCGCGCCCCACTTTATGGAGGAGGTGAGTGCGAAAGAGCAGTTGAACGACAAGGGCTAAAGAGAGAAGCAAAGGTTAATTTTTATTATGTTAATACAAACTACTTAATACAAAAACTCTATAATGGCCTGAAAAATCTAGGAGAAAGGCTGCCAGACCCAGAAGGGTCGGACATGTTGAAAAAAAAAAATAAAAAAACATATAGAGTAGCTCACCTTTTCTGTCGATTAAGAACATCAATAATTTGAATTCAATCACATTTCACTCTTCTACCTTCTGCCCTTTTAGCAACCACTGCCAAGATGCAATTCGCCCACCTTTTCATAACTCTCCTGCCAACCTTGGCTACTGCCACCGCCGCTGCTACCCCTAGAGCTGCGGTTGTCAGCTCTGAGCAGGAATGCCCCAACGGCCTCAACCAATCCTATGCCGAGAACACTGACGGCTTACATCGATGCCTTGTTGTGTAGAAAGCCCATCAGACTTACCTCTATATCCCTTTCTTCTGCTCTTGTGCTAATGGTTTCTATGGATGATAAGAGCAGTGCCAATGTCTGTGTCATCGATTGTGGATCTCAGTCGGCCTGCCGAACGTCGTGTATCAATGCCGGCTTTATCAACGACTTCTGTACTACATGGTATGTATTTATTAGCTCCTCTTCTCTTGCGTCTGTATCGATCAAGACTAGTTAGAGGACTTGCTGACTTTTGTTATAGTGACAACCCTTGTGTTTGCAGCAACAGCGACGCTGGCGGCAGCTCATAAGAGCTAAGGCGTGTATGATAGGGCATGGAGCCGAGAGGAATAAGGGGGTAGAGTTTATAAATAGAAAGCAGATTGTACTTGTTGAAGTCCTCTTTGTGCGTGATCACTATGACCTGTTGGATATCACATGAGCTCAGGTGCGCATCGGCTCAGATCATTAGTTAAAAGGCTTGTTTAAATGGCTAGTAAAGATGATTAGATCCTTATGTAAAGGAAAGGCGTACTATTTTATGTAGATGGAGCGCTCATATAACCTATGCAGGTATTGGAAAGTGTAGAAGGGAGAGGGGTAGAGCAGCAATAGGGATTAGGGCTAGAGGTTAGTCTAAGAGTCTAGAAGAGAAATAACTAAATTAATAAAGCTTTACTCTTAGATATAATTTTAAATGTAACTGAGATCTCTGCTCTTTCTGTACTTTATTCTATAATTTAGTTTTCTTAATACGATCTAAGGGCAAGGATGCCAGGAGCAAGGACCTAAAGACCTGTATGCTGCAAGCTTTAAGGGTGGGATTATGTATGGAATAAGGGTTGTAGGGAATGATGCGGTGTGGTGGCCGAGTTTAGCCTGGTGGGTCAAACTTTAGTGCAAATGACTGTTTAGATTAGTGAGTCGTGTGAGCCTCCTGCGGTGGATGTGTAGAGATGTGCTTCATAGGCAGAATGGAGACCTACACACCGATGAATCCAACAGAACGGTACCAACACCGTAAGTCCGAGATGAAAGAGCAGGAAGGGAACGGTATGAGATGACAACCGACTTCCTAACTCCGAGTGCTAGCCAAGCGTTGCAAGCAATTTCAAAGTACATATAAATTGCCATGTCTTCGGCTTGTACTCGCAGTATTCAACAGAAAGAGCACATCCGCCTGTGAATCTGTATTGTATCTCTCTTGAAAAAGGACCATCCCACATGGCCTCTCCTTTCGATACAAACAGAGTGTGGTTGGTCACCGGCTGGTCCACCGGACTAGGCGAGTACATGCCAAGTACATCCATAACGCTGGCCACCACATCGTCGCAACCGCCCGCAATGTGGATCCCCTATACTATCTCCCTAACGGACCCAAGGTCCTCAAGCTCAGCCTCGACGTCACATCCCCAAACAGCATAACCGCCGCCATCGATGCCACGGTGAAGTGCTTCGGCCGCCTTGATGTTGTTATCATAATACTGGTTACGGCGTCATAACAGAGCTCGAAGAGACTTCCTGAAGATGAGGCTCGCAAACAGGTCGAAACCATGTTCTGGGGCCCCGTGAACTTGACGCGGGAGAGCATCCGTGTCTTTCGAGAAGTCAATGCTCGGGGCAAAGGAAGGACCACAGGTCAGCTCGATTGGCGGATATTTGGGGTCTGAGGGAAATTCATTCTACCATGCGTGGTAAGCATGGGCTCCGATATTTCCCCTTTCAAGTTCTGATTGTACAATGGCAACTATTGGCTTCCAATTTGAACGCCTTCCCATAATTCGATCTGTCGAGCCAGTATCGTTTCCCTATCTCGAACAGTGATCTTAAGCATAGCAAAGTTCGGGATATTATATTCGACGACTATAAGTTTCTTGATTATATGACTAGCTGTGGATACCCTTGTATTTTACTAGGGAGTGATTTACATCTCCTTTATAGTCTTGGTACGCATGTAGAATTACGGGAACGTTCAAAGTCATGGGAAGGCGTATGTCTCGTTCTCCTTCGTGGTAATTGTACTAAAACGACAAATATAGTGGTGCCAAACACTTTATTTTGGAGTTTGCTACTGTAAAAGCGCAAAGAAAGAGCTCGGAGACTGAATATGTGCGAGTGTGAGCGACATGAAGTTTAACGTACCAAATACGCTTCACTTTCGTCATTATATTCCGCAGGATCCCGACCGTTGCTGGGTTAACATTACGCTAAACATCGAAACTCTCTTTCATCCCTTTGTCGAGTTAATTTGCCTAAAGCACCCCGAGAAGCTGGTGTGTCTTAAGGGGCATTACCTTTATTCGGTCTATCTATATTGGAAATACGATAGAAAGCTGTTACGCGTTATTGAACCTAGCGATATTGTTGGCAGAGGAAGATACGCTTCCTTGTGCGGTACTACAGACTCGGTAAAAAATGCGTGTGGTATTACAATCCAACAGCCACAGGAAATGCCGAGAAACAAAGACAGGAAGCATCACGATCACTGGAATTTCCTTAGCAAATGTCAACGAAACATTCCTTGGCAGATCAAACTTGAGATTGATGATGGTTCTACTGTGTGGCTTAGAGAAAAGTATAAGCAGAGAGATCGGGAACAGAAACGCTAGATCGACCCAAGGTCCCTAAACTAACAGTAGAAGTGCTCATCCTATGCAATGATAAGTTGAAAAATCTGGTTTCACGTGACCAAGTCAAGCCAGGATAAAATATCTGGGAGGAGAGGAATCGTCCGGTGCATTTTGTAAGTTTCGTCTATGTGAAAGGTTAGCAGAGACTACTATTAAGATTAAGCGCTATTACGTACCACAGCAGGCCCGTAGATTCTACCTTCGTTCTTGGCTTTAATGTAGAGTAATGTAATGGAAGGTATTAATGGTATCCTATAGTAGGCCACAAAATATTTCCACTCGAGGCTTTTCAAGTCTGCGACGGTTGTACCTCCTATAAAAGGCAAGATAAATGTTTAATGCTATACAGAAAGTCCACAGAGAGTCTGCCGGCGTCCATTTAAATCGCATTAAGATCGTTCAAGTTCTTTTGCGGTGGTAGCTTATTGCTGGATAAAAAATGCCTGTAGTTGGCATAAAACCGAACCTTGCCCAGCTTCCACCCCATCTTGTGCTATGAGAGCTGCAACTGTAGAAAGTATATTCCCAAACGATGCGTAAAAGATGAGCGTTTTTATTGGCTTGCGGAATGGGGATGATGAGTAGATGATATCAAGATGAAGCTACACCCAATCAGAGAGAGTATCGCAGCATATCTCTTAGCAGCTTGGGGGGCGCTGAGTTGCTTGTCTGTCTAGCCCATGTTGCAGTGTTTTGACTTCCTTCTGAAGCATGAAGGGGGTTCGGATACCGATTCGCCTTGAAGTTAGAAGCACACAATGCATGCATACAAAGCTATCAAGATCAAACGAGACAAAGTGGGCATGTCGGTTCGCCACAATCTATCTAGGGGTTCGTTAAAAATGTGGTTGAAGAACTATGTGCGAATGCGTTTATGAATCCGGAAGGTAAGAGGTTAAAAACAGGATATTGGAAGGGAAAATCCGGGCAGGAACCTATTTTAATCCATAGGCAGGCCTGTGAACAAATTTTAACTTTACTCCTAGGACATGCAAGAAGGAGGCGGGAAGTCCGCTTCGCTCCGAACATTGCGGGGACCAGCTCTCTTTCTATTCAAGAACGCGCGCTTCCTAGCTTCGCAATTCGTGAGGAATCCGTCAGGCATTACTGTTCAAAGCCCACCCTTAACCTAACATCATAAAAATTCTGGTAGATTCAAGCGTGGTATGCCGAGAGGGGAGGGAAAAATTACCTTCTCATTGAGTAAAATAAGGGTTGCGAGTCATTGGAGCCTTGAATTGCAAGGAGGCGCGTCAGCTACGCCGTATTTACGATATTTATTCGGACAGGAATGTCCCATGATGGTGACATGGTCCGATGTCTGGCCAATCATATCACGAATACTGTCCATATTTGGGGGATGGGATTCAACTTGAACCGTCACTCCCTGCAGCTTACAAGCCACAGGAGACATGGTTTTCTACCAGTCTTGTGTATGCCACAAATGGTATCCTGTTCATGAGGGATTTTTGAAAAGATGGGTCTCGGGAGTCTACCCAATAGACTTGCCCTAGCCCAAGAACTGACTTTCCGCGCAGTTTCAAATCACATTTGAGGCGTAAATTTGAACTAAAGTAGAAAAAGACAACTTAATGAGTAAGGGTAAATTGTAATATGTCTCTCCTAATCTCGTAAATTGTGGGCCGTCCTGGGCGCCAGTCTCAGTGTATCCTCATCCTATAGAGTTTCGATTTACAATTAATGCTTTACAAATAAACAGTATTACACGTAATCTCTATCAACTGGAAGGTTTCACGTACATGTGCTAGTATGCTCCTGTGTCAAATATTAGTGGCCGGTGTCTTTATCTCCGAGGAGACTTGAACAATTAGAATCTGCCCGCCATGTGCTCCAAATACAGAATACAATTATGAAGAAGTCCTCATGTCCAGTAAGAGAGTTAATAACCCCAATATCCTATTTCCAGGGATCTCAAAGATTATATGTGTCTTATTTTGGAAGGTGCAAAGAAAAATAAAGGGTTTAGAGGCTGCAGGAGAATAACGACCCCCTTTCTACTTTCCCCACGGGGTGCCCAATGTTATCTTCTGGAAATCGGGTGCTTTCGGAAACTCAAAACCTACCAGGCTTTGTGGTCAAAGATAAAAGCAAGTTGATTTCCCCAAGTTTGTGGCAAAGCCATAGCCTCTGTCTGGACTCAGACCATTTCATCACCCTATCTTTGCAAGAGAACACCAACCCCCAAAAATACTTTTCTTCATTCTACACAGAGATGTCCATTCCAGCATATATTGCTAGTCGTTTCACTACTATCCTTCCTTCGCTTGACCCGGCGCCAAATCCATTCACACTATTGGCATCAGTGAGCCAGAAGCAATGGATGTTCTTCCTAGTATGTTGGTCTCTAAGTTCTATCATTCTTCACCACATTCAGACTCTGATATTTATGAAGGTCGCTTTCTTGGCGTGGACGTGGGATGCTTTTGACTTCTTCACGGTATCCTTGACGACCACTCAACTTGCCGAACAGTTTCATAAAACAAATGCTCAAATCTCTTGGGGAATCACACTTGCCCTAATGTTTCGATCTGTTGGGGCCATCACATTTGGTATCGCCGCTGATCGATATGGGCGGAAATGGCCGTTTGTGGTGAATAATTTGCTATTCATCGTCCTTGAACTGGGGACGGGATTTACCCAAACGTACTCCCAGTTTCTTGCAGTCCGCGCTCTCTTTGGCATTGCTATGGGCGGCCTATACGGAAATGTGGCAGCTACAGCACTTGAAGATGCCCCTGAAGCAGCGAGAGGCATCCTTTCTGGTGTAATGCAGCAGGGCTACGCCTTTGGATATCTTCTAGCAACTGTATTTTCAAGAGCCCTTGTTAATACTACCTCTCATGGATGGAGACCACTTTTTTGGTTTGGTGCTTGTCCGCCGGTATTACTTATTGTGTTCCGTTTGATGCTGCCAGAAACGGATGCATACATAGAACGAACTGCAGTGAAAGCGGAACTTGACAGTGCTGGGAAAGTTTTCATTACCGAAGGCAAAGTAGTCCTGAAGAAGCACTGGCCACTCTTGATATATTTGGTTTTGCTCATGGCAGGGTTCAACTTCATGGTAAACCTAGATTGCCAAGATACCTTTTCCTCAAACCGCACTAATCCGTTGTTTAGTCCCATGGCTCTCAAGATCTCTACCAGACGATGTTGACGAACGAATATAATTTCTCCCCTAATAAGGTCACGGTCACACTGGTCGTTTCTAACCTGGGCGCAATGCTTGGGGGAATGACAGTGGGTTACTCATCACAAATTTTCGGTAGACGATTCTGCATTGTCGTCATGTGTATTCTTGGTGGCGCCTTGCTCTACCCATATACCTACGTCAGTAACAATGGAATCATGGCAGCAGCATTTTTTGAACAGTTTTGCGTGCAGGGGGCTTGGGGTGTTATTCCGTAAGTGACTCATTGGATTTATGATGCTCAAGGTATTCTCTAGCTTAAATGCACTTAGGATTCATCTTATGGAGCTTTCGCCCCCATCATTCCGGACGTTCGTGGTTGGGACATCCTATCAGCTGGGGAATCTTGTCTCCTCCGCTTCCTCTACCATCGAGGCTACAATTGGGCAACGGTTCCCCCTGCCTCCAAAGAAAAGCGGGAGCAAAATCACTGAGAGATATCAGTACGGGAAGGTTATTTGCATTTTCCTCGCATGCGTACGTGCTCTTGGCCCTTTTTATATCTTCGCCCAGATTCTCTCACTGTCACAAGCGGCTAGTGGCTAATGGTCCTGCACAGGTCTACTCTTACAATTTACTGCTCACATTCATTGGCCCTGAAAACCGCGGCCGCGGCATGCGCGTGTTTGATGATGATGATATGGTAGATGTCAAAGGGCATTATCCTGTTGAAGGTGACGTGGGGGAAGTTCCTATAAATTCAAAGCCCCAAACCGAATTGATTAAGAATGCTTAAGCTTTAGTTTCTCTGCTGAAGGTAGGACCATATTTATGATTGGTGGGCTCATTATCTAATATAAATTTCCTAACTTGACCGGATGGGCGATGCAGGTATTTTGTGAGTGATGAGATTCATTGGGAGGGGTTAACGTCCGTCCCTGCGTGGCGTGTGGCGGAAACGACCAATGAAATCGCAAGGATCGCGGGTTTTTCTTTGCGATGTCCTCTTTAAACCTACCACAACAAAAAGTTTTATATTTTAAGTGGATCCTCTAAGCCAAGCACCGTCGTATCCATCTCGAATTCGGAGAATAAGTCTTAACACTAACATATCTTCCAGCTGCTAATTTGACTTCTTTCGCCTCTACATCATTTTCCGGAACAATTTCCCTCTCTTTTCGCTTTGTCTCGTCTCCTGTATCTCCCCCCCGGGAGTACCATCTGGTGGAATCTGTTCGGCTGGAGTCAAGGCGCCGGGCGAAATTTCAGATAATGTGGAGGCAGTGAGAGCTATTGAGTCAGTGGTTGACTCAATAGGTGTCGATACTGTTGCGGAGGCTAAGGCAGATGCATATGTCGTTACGCCAGAGCTACTGTCATGGCTCTGCGAGCTCGAGCGAGCAACCTGTGCGGGTGCTGCGTCGCTTGATGGTCTGGATTGTGCGCTAACCACCGTGACATCGAGCTCATTAGTAACTGCCAACGACGGTGGCGGCTCGCTCTGCTCTACATGCTGATCGCCTTTCTCCTTCCAACGAAGCCTCCAGTTAATGTGGTGGCCGAACACAATAGCGCCTGCGCTATGTAATCTATCAGGCCCTTTTATGGGTAATATCTATTGTTATGAGAACCCTGATAATAAGGTGCATAAGGCGCTAGTACAAAAATAGGTTTTCGAAAGCTTCTATTCAAAATCTCTCTCCTTTCATATGAAGTTCAACCCTTCCCTTATATATACAGATTAGACCTAGCGCTTCGGTCTCCGATGACTTCTCGGCTACCGAATTCGGAGCTCGTACGTCTCACTAGATATCAACGTACCTGCCAACAATATCGGCTTTAAGGCTGTTGGGTAAAAGACCTGCACAAGATCATGATGGTGCCTGAAATCTGCAAGACATCCCTGTGGCCCGAGCCTGGAATGACATAGACAAGGCGCCACAATTTCTTGGGGAGAGTGCCACAGAAGGTCTCGAACGACTCTTATGGGTTGCACCAGACTGCCACCAAACTTCTTTGTCTTAATGACGTTCTCGAGGTCGAAGACCGTGGCGGCGAGGTAATATCTCTGCGCTGGGAGCGTTTTCCAGTTAGGGCACATCCCATGTCGAGAAGCATCTTGCAGCTCTTCTGGTCTGCTACCGGTAGTTTTGGTGCGTTCTTGACTCTGGATTTCGTCTTGTGGTGCTTCGATTAAGCGACGTAGGGAGGTTGGCGCGCTGGCCGATAATGAATTCCCTTGCTCTATCAAAACCAACTCCAGATCTTTGTCCAATTTAGTTATGCTCTTATCAGTCCATCCATCATCGCCGCAGTTGGAGAGAGTGTGCAGCGCAGACTCCATTGACGTGCTCAGAATGATATGGTCGATGTCCTGCTGGTTGGTCTAATCTTGCAATAGCTTGGAGGATTGGGGGAAGCTTTGGGGTTGGGTGTGTGTGAGAGCAGAAGGCAAGCCGTGTAGCTCAGAGGCGAATTCTGGGTTGCGAAGGTGGTATAGGATAGGGATTCTTTTAATAGAATATTAGAGTATTAGTTCTCTCTTTTGTATGATTTTCTATTTTGATTTCCTTTTCTTTTAGTACTTGAGGGCAAGTACGAATATAAGGGGGGACGAATATAGTAGGGAAATCGGTCACGCTAATCGCTTAGCTAGATATCACGTGCCATCCGGGTATATTTTGTCTTGCGCAGCTAGAACTATACCTAGATACCTATATATACAGACGCAATCGTACAACTTGTTTTCTGATGTATTTTTGCAGTGCGTTTAAGCACATGACCTTCGTTTTACGTTGTTTTTGTTTTATCCCTTACTAAGAGCACGTGCGATATACAGCGCAATCGGGACGCGCTTATACTCGCATTTCGTTCCTTCTACAGTATGAAGCTAGCCAAGTGAACTAATAAGAATCGTTAGAGAATCGATGAATCGGTTATCGATTCCGATTAGTCATCAATTCTTTATCGATAAGAATTAGTAAGAATTTTTGACCAGCCTGGGTAAGCATAGGCTCCGATATTTCCCCCTTCAAGTTCTGATTGCGTAATTTTCAGTAAATTAGTTCTGGAAGGGTTCACAAAATCCGTTAACAAAGAGCTCAATCCCAAATGGAACATCAAGCTCATGATCCTCTTCCCGGCCAGAGTCAAGACCAATTTTGCCAAAAGCATCAAGTACTTAACACGCCACCCGGCCTCTACCAATAACGAAGCACCCCTCAGCACTCTCATCACGTTCATAAACGACTCCTCCTTACCCGCCACCTGGGCTGACTCGGACAGGGGCGCTGCCGTCCTGTTCGATGCCGTGTTGGGCCAGAAGGACAGACCACTTCCTGTGAGGCTCAATCTTGGCGCCGACTCCCTCCCACTGATGCGCGGTGACGTCAACCTGTATCTGAAGGAGATGATGCATTGGGAGGAGGAGACGCTCAAGATGATGCCGTCAATGGATGGGCCAGTTCCGCTTGTAGACAGATTGATTGGGAAGGTTTAGGGCATTCGCGATTCTGTAATTGAACGGGAAAGTCGAAAGTCGATCAAGATGGGGTTGTGGGTGCCGTCGAGAAGCTCAGGGAGGATACAGAGGCAGATTGAAAATCTCATTGGACCGAGTCTGATTGGTACATTACTTCGAGGCTCAATTGAAAGATGACTGAGCTTGTGCAACTCCTTCGACGCCATGCCCATGCCCAACCAAGAATTCCAGCAAATAGTTCGCTCTGAATCGCTCACATGCAATCGCGAAATCAAAATGAACCGTTTTTATGCAGCAAATCCGTCATTATGCCTCGTCATTTTCGACCTAAAAGAATCTATATCTCTTCGCCAGAAAGAACAGAGCAATGGCCACTACCACCTCCAACGATACAATGATCGTAAATGCTTTAAGTGAACTTGTGGCATAAAGTGTGGTGTTGGCGTTGACGTTGGTGGAAAATAGGCCACAGACGACATTTAGGACGGAGAGGATAACGGTAAGTAAGGTCACCCTACCCATGAATTTCACCACTCTTCGCCGTCCATTATCAGTGTTGATATCGAGTTGGGCGAGACAGTTCCCCTGGGCGCGGGCAAGCAAGCCCTCGAAAAGTTTAAGGCTGGACATCATGGTCACAACATGGTCTTGGACATCGCCGATGTAAAGATGGATGTCCTCGCCTGGGCGTGGATCATTGGCGTTGGTATTTTCTTCGCCATAGTGGTGGTGGAATGCATTCAGAACATAGGTTTTGGTACCCAAAAGCCGCATCAAGTTCAAAACCCTCACCCTCACTCCTTCAATTGTGGCCATGAATGTCCTAATGTCTTCGATGCGAGTGGTGTAGATTTGATTGTCAATCACATTGACTTCCGAGTCAATCTTGGCAATGGGCGCCGCAAATGAGTCCACGATGTCGTCACTAACAGACTGTCAGCAATCGATTCGCACGTGGAGGGGTCAATGAGCATACACAAACGCGTAGAAGATCCAGTTCCGATTTATTGAGATGTAGTCCTGCAAGACCGCAATTCTGTCCAACACATGGGTGCTATGCTCGCTCTTCGAAAAGCTGAAAGTGATAGTACCCTCCTTGAACACGATCATGTAGATAGTATGAGGCTCATATGATATTTCGGACTGGACTTCAACCACAGTGAAAGTTCTGAGGCAAGTGAAATAGTAGAAAGGGAAATTCTCCATCTTTTCGTAAGTTTCTTGCATCCAGATATCTTCAACAGTCAGAGGATGGACGTGGAATGCCGAGCAGAGCAGACGCAGTGAATTTTCGGAAGGGTTTTGGACATCCATCCACCATACCGAATTTTCCGAGTGTTGCAAGAGAAGCTCATGCAGGTTCCGCCCTGAAATGAAAATTTCCTTGAAGGAAAATGAACGAAGAGCTGAATTCGATAACGAAGAGTAGAATGTAATCAACTGGGAGTCTCTGAGACTGCTTGGGCAACTTTGTGTGGTTGAGCACTTTCCATATCGGTTACATGGACGAAGATCGTGGGAGGTGCTGCGCTTTTCGGGATCGCAAATGTCTGCACTGAAATTTTCGAGGTCTACAAGGCCTTCCAGCGACTCAAGATCGATGATCGATTGGAATGAAGCTTCAGCTTCCGGCTGATCATCAAAGTTTGAGACCTTCACCTTCGGTAGCATTTTGGTGTCCAAGGGACGCGCAGAGCGGGCTTTGGTGTGCGTGGCCATTTTGGGTGAGCCCAGGGAGGAGACTACGAAGTATGGCGTCAAGAAGCAGCTATCGGCCAATCGGGGAACTTCGCAGCACTTGCTATCATCCTTCGCCGGCTTGGAGATGCGTTGCAGGGTGCAAAGTATCACATTGAAGCGGTTGGCATACATCCAGGTAAACAGAATGTGCGAACGCAAAGGAAAATTGAAGACGTTGGGCCGCTTGTTTTCAGCCAACCAGAACATGCCGAAGACATGTTCGCTGATGCGAATAGCCGGCGCCTTCCCAAAAAGGAGTTCTTAAGGTGTAGGTACGGCTTCGTAATAACTAACTTGTATAGTAGATTGGCCCCAGTCAATTACTCAGTTACTCAGTCAAGATTGAAGATTTGCTCAGCAACTCACACGGTTCATTGTTCTCACCTGGCCGTTTTCGAGACACTTAAGCTTGTCACATGATCCGCCGGCAACCATCAACAGTGTCAGAGCAATAGTGACAGTACACAGTAGTGATATTATATTGATGAGCTTGATGAGCTTCACAACTTTATTGATAGTACGAGTAGGAGGTGGATTGATGATAAAAGATAGTGATGGCTCTCCCAGTCCCTATATACACGTTGCAACGCAGTGATTACATAAGCAATTCCCGACAAATAGCTGCCAGATACGCTCCCAACCAAAAACACCTCATCGACTTCTTGAGTCTCCCCGCTATGGATTATAAGACATGTGAAGAGCTCCAGGGCTTCGGCAACACCTCCTACAACTGCAGTCATATCCCATTATATAAGCCCAGAGCATCATCTCAGCAAGGCTGTCAATTCAGAAATATCATTTTAATAGGGTTTGAGCTCATCTCAGAGCAAACTTTTGGAAAAGATCCCGACAGCCCGGACAAGTTACGCATCAATGGTCTCTTCTCAGACTGCGGGAGATTATAACTACGATGCTGGGCTGGAACTGAATATATGTACCTTGAATTCTATATACCCGATCTGATAAGTAATGAATTGCTTTGGTTGGGATTGAGGGCATCGTGCTAAGTCCTGAAGGATTTCCTTCACCTTGGCCAGGTTTCAAACCGTCCCGAGAGGTAGCCACAAGTCTCAACCTCGGAAAAACGTTGGACCTCATCAACCGTTGGAGTGACAAACCCAATCGCAACTCCGAACTGAAAGATTCTACCTCCATACGACCCAATGGTGTCCCGACAAGGGCTCTAGATGTCGGGGTGTACTGTCAGAACAGGAGAGAACTAGATACAATCGCTCTCCAAGAAACTGACGAACCGGACAAAAACAATACATGACTCTGAGCCACTGCTGGGGATCCGAAGAGTATCTCACACCACCCAGCACACTTATCGCCAAATACAGAAACCACAGAAATCCATCCCAATTTCAGAACTTCCCCAAACATTCAAGACGCGGTGGTTATTACGCGAGTTCTCGGAATACAGTATCTCTGGATCGACTCTCTTTGTATAATCCAAGATGATCCCAAAGATTGGCGGATCGTATCGAGCAAGATGGCCGACGTTTACTCCAAATCCTAGCTTAATATTGCAATTTCACAGTCCTCAGATAGTGGCGGCGGATACTTTGTGGACAGAACACTGGATTCGGTTGGCGGCTCTTCGCATAAGCTGCACACCCATTGCATATCTGGCTCCAAGCCCTATCCCCTACGAGATCAGGGTTCGTCGGGACTTCAGCATTCCCTACTGGGAGCTCGAACGCCCTTTGCGGTTGTATGAGCGGTTAATGGTAACGGCGCCTTTGGTATCCATTCAAACATCTCCAATAATTTGAACTGACAGTACTGATTATCTCCACAGTTGTCGAGAGCGTGGGTATTCCAGGGGCCTACTTTGGCGCTTCGATCGATTTACTTCTAACTCTTCGAGCTAGTTTGGGAGTCGGAAAGCTCGTTCAAGTGCGAATGTAACAAACTCAATCAGTACCAAGGCCTTCCTTGCGGAAAATGTTGTTGCAGAACAGTGAGCCAGATTTAGGACTGCTCGAACTAGCTTGGTGTGGGGCCATTGAGACTTACTCGATTCTTGAGCTCTTTTATCCCAAGGACAAGCTTCCAGCGGTGTCCGGTATCGCCAGTCTTTTCGGTAAACACTTCGTTGCCATTATCTCGCTAGTTTATGGCGGTGTTTCATCCCTCAGCATCTTCTTTGAGACGCTTGAAGTTTTTGCCACTTTCCTGATCGAGGTTTCCGAGTTACCAGGGCCAGGCCATTAGAGCTCGAACATTGTCATGGGTCTCGATAGACCTTATAAGAGCCTCGGATGGAGGGCTTGAATTTTCTTCAGGGTCAGTATCTTTCCGGCAGTTGATTACAGCGAAAGATGAGATCAAAGAGAGCTGACTTAAAAGCGAATACGACTCTCACTTCAAAGGACTACATGCTTGGTGACACATTCTCGGTCAGCTAGATGTCCAAGCAGCATGCATCGTTCCCAGTAGTATTGCCCGCTACTTTGCTCCCTATGGTGTCCAAGCAAAACTACCACCTCAGCTTCAAGGGCACCAATAAAAAAGTCTTGTTTGCGTCGGATATTATGTGAAAGATGGATGAAATGTGCGACGACCCCCTTCCTATCGCGAATGACTTAATCTGCATCCATTTGCCACCCATGTAACGACATATTTGGTGGGAGATTGTCTCGTATTGACGCCGTCAAAAGAAGTGTCCGGAAATTATGAGCAAATGAGTCTGATGTTTTGCTCTGAAAGACTTGGATTTGTTTAAGGATACCTTCTTCGATCCTTTGGTGGACATAATTTGATCGTAAACTAACTTAATATAGTCGAAAGACCCCCTTGACGTGATATCGTAGATGAGAATCGCCGCCTCTGACTCGCGGATCAAGCTCTCTCGGAATGCGGGATGGCCGCGTATAACATTAATATCATTGAATTCGACGAGAGTTTCCTTTTCATCGGCCATGACATATCTTCTGCGTAGGTCGTCTGTTGGATCGATACACTGGATGAATCCATTGGTGACAAACGTAACAACGGTCAGAAAAGGACCTAACGTATGAATTGGGATGAGAGTCTTAAGAGATATCAATCGTCATTCTAGTCTCAGTAATTAGAAGTTTCACCAAAGACCACTAGATCCAGAAAACCTCAAATCACTGACTCCAAATCAACAATTGAACTCGAAAACATGACTGATAGCTCCTGGCTATCCAAGCATGTGTTTTTGATCGCTTGAAAGGATAGAGCGATTGATAGTCTCTGTCCCAATTGATGCGGAAGGGGAGTGAGCATTTCATACCTGGAAGCGTAAGGTCGTTTTTCCAACACCTTTGTCTCCCAATATCGTAATCCTGCAGCGAGATCCATCCAGGTTGTCCATCACTGAATTCGTCAGTTCTAGAACAGGGTTTGATTGATGAGATGTAATGAGCGATTACAAATTGGAGGTAAAACACTAGTTGTAAAAAGGTCCTCCTAAGGACTCGATAACTCAAAGCTGTTGAAGGATCGTAAAGCACCTTTCTTCTGAAACTCGCCACAAGTTGTGAATCAGTCACAATATCTGAGGGCTGCAATCTCAGGTATAGTGATAGGGGAGCAGGCAGAGGTAACAAACTAGATTTTTAGATATCAGGTTTAAAGTAGGTAAGAAAAGTTGTAAAGGTCGAGGTCTTACCAGCCTGAACACAGCCTCGTATGAGTCGCGTCTTACGTATAAATGATGACGGCTTGCCACTTGGCTTCGCTCTGCCGAATGAACGAATGAAGTCGGCTTCTGCCGCTTGTGGATCAGAAGGCTGTGAATAGTTACATCCTGTAGCCCGCCCTTCGATGCATTTACTCAACGCTTCGTGTGTCTTTGGCGTCAAGAAAAACGTGGTGAGGGACTTGAAGTCCTTGGCTTCAATAATTGTCACCGAAATTCCGAAACACCGCCGTTCCCCACAAACGCGCGCCAATCAGCGCGCACCGAGGCCGCTAAGACCAAGCTAGGGAAATAATTCCTGGGGGTTCCGAGAAACAATTTGGAGTCACTGCGTGAATACTAAGTTGAATCCTCCTTCTTCTCCCCTTCAATCATTTCTTGAGCTTCTTGCATATCCTTCGTTCCTCATTATGCTTTCCACCGTCAGAGTAGCCAGACATGCTGTCGCCCGCAGCGCAGCTGCGAGAAGCTCAATTGTTCTTCGCCAAGCTTCCACATGGGCAGATGTTCCTCAGGGACCTCCAGTAAGTCGATCATACGAGGCTTTCGAGCTGGGTATCTGCTAACAATGCACTAGGATGTAAGTCATCGAACTCTCTAATATCCGAGTAATTGCTAATATGCTCCTGCTTCCAAGGCAATCTTGGGTAAGTCGAAAGTGCGAGCTACAACTTGCTTTTTTCTAACAGAGTTTAGGTATTACTGAAGCTTTCAAAGCCGACAGCTTCAACGAGAAGATCAATCTAGGTACGCGAGAATGATGCGGGACCAATTGGACATCAACTGATAGCTGTTTCTAGGTGTCGGCGCCTACCGTGACGACCAAGGCAAACCCTACGTCCTCCCATCCGTACGAACCGCCGAAGACAAAGTCGTTAAGGCCAAGTTGAATAAGGAATACGCTGGTATCACAGGTGTGCCCGAGTTCACCAAGGCCGCAGCTCTTCTCGCATACGGACCTGGCTCTTCCGCCCTCGACCGCGTAGCCATCACACAATCTATCTCTGGAACCGGAGCTCTGCGCATTGGCGGTGCTTTCTTCCAACGATTCTACCCCGGCGCAAAGAAGATCTACATCCCTACACCATCATGGGCAAACCACGCCGCTGTCTTCAAGGACTCAGGACTCGAGGTCGAGAAGTACAGATACTATAACAAGGACACAATTGGCCTTGACTTTGAGGGTATGGTTGCGGATATCAAGGGTGCGCCAAAGGGCAGCATTTTCTTGCTCCACGCTTGCGCACACAACCCAACTGGTGTTGACCCAACTGCCGAACAATGGAAGGAGATCAGCGAGGCTGTCAAGTCTGGTGGACACTATGCTTTCTTTGATATGGCATACCAAGGTTTCGCATCTGGAGACACAGACAAGGATGCTTTCCCAGTCCGATACTTCGTTGAGCAGGGACATAACCCATCTCTCGCACAATCTTTCGCCAAGAACATGGTAGGAACTTCTCCTTGGGCTTCTGCGGCTCTCAGCTAACAGTCTTAGGGTCTCTACGGCGAGCGTGTCGGAGCCTTCTCCATCGTCTGCGCAGACGCAGATGAGAAGAAACGCGTCGATTCACAAATTAAGATCCTCGTCCGACCCCTCTACTCCAACCCTCCCGTCCATGGTGCACGTATCGCGTCCCAGATCCTCAACGATCCCGCCTTGAATAAGCAGTGGCTGGGAGAAGTCAAGGGCATGGCCGATCGTATCATTACCATGCGCGCGCTATTGAAGAAGGAGCTAGAGAATTTAGGATCAAAGCATGACTGGAGCCACATCACCAGCCAGATTGGCATGTTCGCTTACACTGGATTGACACCTGAGCAGATGGAGAAGTTGGCTAAGGAGGTAAGATAGTTTTCTAAGGGAGAAGAGGGATTTAGCTGATGATATATAGCACTCTGTATACGCAACCAAGGATGGCAGAATATCAGTCGCAGGTATCACATCCGGAAACGTCAAGAGACTCGCAGCTGCCATTCACGCTGTCAAGCCATAGATCGCCTTTACCACCATGATAGGAAAAGCGAAGGCAGTTCTGCAAGATTGGTCGCATCGTTGATACCAGATACGAGTAGAAAGCCTGTCCAATTGTACAACATGTTCCATTACACTCATCATTCATAATGCATTTCCCATATGCGCAAGTCTATCTTCCCTTGATCATAAACAACATCCAAAATGAAGATTATCGACCTTTCAACCGCGCAACATCCCTACCAACCTCCGTCAACTCCCTCCCAAGCTCCCCATAAACTCTCGCAATCTCCCTCATAACTTTCTCCTTCTCCCCGTCTTCCCTACCAACCCCATATCCCCACAAAACCCGTTCCGCATCCGCCTTCCTCTCCCTCAACCTCTCCCTCCCATCCCTCAAATTTCGCATATAATTACCTAACGCCTCGTTCACTTCGTCCGTATACACCATCTTATTCCCCCTCACGCCCTTCTCCTTCATCTCTAACCCCACTGTCCTCGCCGTCATATTCAATAATTCTGCTTTTGTCTTGACATGTCGTGCTACTGTGCCGTGCTTTGTTTGCTCCAATATCCTAATAATCAAGGAAATTGTAAGATGGTATATCCCTAGCAGTACCGTAGTCTTCCCAACGAGCGCGGTCCGTCGAGTCTGTAGATCCGCCTTCTTGTCTTCATTATCCTGCTGTAGATCCTTTATGCTAGCAACGAGCTTCGGTATCCGACGATGTAAAAACGACGCATTAGTGCTCGGACTCAATATCCTCGCCAGAGCCAATGCTTGATTCTGCAGATACGCGGAAACCAAAGCACCGATTGCTGGGAGGTGTGTAGAGAGGGCATTCCATTGATCTGTTGATTCTAGTAGCTTGCTTGAGGACCCTGGGAGGGATGGTGTATTGAGACGCGCGGAGAGGAGGAGGATTAGTTCGATGAGCTCTGCTGGTAATGGTTTATGTGTTGGTGTTTGCTCTCGCGATTTCGAATCCCGTTTGGAGCTGCTCGAGGAGGGTGAGAGATCGAGGTTGCTGAGAGCTGTGAGGAGAAGTTGGGATTTTGATGTGCGCGTGCGGAATGTTTTGAGAGTCTTCAGGAGAGAAGATTAATTAGAGAAGAAGATTTGATGGGAGGAGAGGTGGGAGGGGGATGAAGGGATACCTCGGACACGGTATCGCGTTCTTTTTGGGCGGGGTGGTGTTTCGTTGAGCCGGAGGGATTGAGGATATTTTTCGTGAGGGAGGTATGTAGAGCTGCGAATTTGGGGTTGCTTTGGAGGATGGAGTCTTCGATTGGGGGAAGCATTTTGGATGTAGTTGAAGTTGGAATGTGGATGACAAGGCTGTGTTTGTTTTGACACGGCTGAGACGCGCTACTTATGGGACAACCAGATTACTGGTTCTGTTTGTCCTCCTTTCTTCTCCACATCAATATTGGCAATGAGAAGCTCAGTCTCAATTGGATGCTCTAAGATTTAGCTCCTTTGTGCTTTTAACCCTGTGTAAGGGTTCCTTTTCATCTTTTGAATCGTTCAAACAAATCGGATATATGAAGAAAAATTTCCATTTTCAGTATTTGCTGCGTATGTCATCTATTCTTCCAGATTGCCTTGAGATGTACCAGCCAAGGGTAGACCTTTTAGCTGCTTGCCTTCTTTCTCCCTTCCTTTACCAATTAGGAGCCCGCCGAACGCCGAATTCTCATTCCCTTCAAGTGATTGATTGGCTCCCAATTCCAACTACGATTCCTTCACATAATACTTATCGCTCTTCGAAAACTGGCTTGGATTTGCCTTGAAGATCTCTTCCTTCAGCGTCATCCACACCTCAGCCATGAAAGCTTCAGGCAATCCAGCTATGTAGGACCTGAGTTCCACTGGAACAACGAAGAAGCACACTGTCTTGACTGCCATGAGCTTCAAGAAACTCAGTCTCCCAATAGTTTTGAACGAATGACCTTAAGGTTAACCCACCAAAATTTACGCTTCGGCGCCATCTTGGAAACAGTTGCCATGGCTAACTTGGATTTTGCGTGGCTGTGGCAGTTTGCGGCAATATTTGTTCCGGAGACAGGCATTGGGTTCGGATTTCGACGTGTTGATGAAGTTGGGTGTTTTCTTCATGAAGTAGTGGGGTAGACGGAAGATGAATTGTTGAATGGGCGTTGAAGTTCGAAGATTGAATTCTCGGGGTGCCAACGTATTGAGTCATCGAGAAGCTGGATCGTTGATGTGAATATGCAATATCGAAGACTTGAATCGTTGAAGTGGATTTGAAGAATCGAAGCTGCAAAGTGATCAAGGCTTCGAGTGTCGAGATGTCAAAGACCGAAGGTATCAGCATTTCAAATGACGGAGACGTGAAGTCATGAAGTCTTTCGTTCTGACTAGTGAAAGGTCGACAGATCGGCTTTCACAGATTCACTGCGCCCGTCACTTCACTTAGAAAGCTGAACGATTTTCACCTCTTCTGACGGTACATCAAACATCCTTTCAACTTCCACGTGATCCCTGAAACACAGCTTCCCATCCAGCCAAAATTCACCACCAAAACTGTCATGAATCTCCTTTATCACAAGCTGTGGATTGAAATCTCCTCGACTTTTTATCCACTCTCTCTTCCGTAAAAGAGGAAGAGTATCCCAATCTGCATCAAATACAATCTTTCTCTTCAAATGAACGGGGAGATATGACCGAGATTCCTTCAACATTGCCAAATACGCAAAATATACAATATCACTCGCCAGAGGATTGGGTTGGATAGTGCTGCCGAGTCTCCGAAACTCCAACAACTTGGTCAAAGCTTCCATCCCACGATCGTTTTCGTTTGGGAGTATGGTCAACGTAAGTGATCTCAAACTGCCTTCCCGTGCCCACTTGCCCAAGATCTTTAATGCTGAGACCGCTTCCGGCGGAAATCGATTCCTGAGCAAATCAATTCTCAGATGAACGCTTTCGATGCGATAGCTGAATCTTGGATCCGACAATCTGGAATGAGAAAACAGCGTCGTGGCCTGGGCAAGCGCGAGGCTATTGTGCCTCCACAAGATATTTCTGGCTTCGAGGTGAATTTGGCTACATGTCCGAAGGAGATTCAACCGAATGGCGGGCTCATCAGTCAATCTCTCATATGTTTTTGGATCAATTGGCACGATATCGACGCATGCGCCTTCACTCCATCGACGCGGAAAGGTCTTTGCGGGCTGGAGGCTGACGCATCCAAAGCCAGAGGCGAGCACACAAGCGTAGATTTGATCTCGGATTTCCCGCGGAATATCGCGAAGTAAATGAAGAGTCATGATTTCAAAGAATGGTCGAGTTGAGCTTCTTTCTAAATTCAAGTATTGAATTGACGTTGCTAGAATTTCCTTTAGCGCCATGGCTGCCTGAAGCATGTGACGTAGTCACATTCATATCACGTGCCAACAGTGGGGAAGTCACTTTGAAGGACTACCGTATTAATTGCTTTATAAGAACAGTACTTACAATTAGAACTCGTGCTTTTCAGTTAATCAGAACCATTTCTTATAAGAGGAATAGGTTCTTATACCTTGTTTATCACCTTTTTTGCTGAAATATAATTATATCCCTATCTATACGAGTCTCTCTCATTCGCAGTACAATCAGGTTATTCTCCCAGATGTAGAGTCGGCATAATCCTTTCGGCAGGGGGATTCTACCCTGAAAATGGTATAAAACAAGAGGGTTTTGAAGTGGTTCAAGCCTTAGTGAGGGGAGAATTTTAGGACCCCACTATGTTCTTATACACCCCCGTGGCGCATGTCGGTCAATCAGAACCGTTTCTTATAGGAAAAATTTCTTATAGAATGAACTGGTCTTATAAAGCAATTAATACGGCAATGCCTGATCATTACGAAAAGGTTTCATGTTTCTTAGAAACTGGGAAATCCGTCAATAGTTTGCACCTCCTCGCTAAATCAATTTGAAAAATTCACCGCACACGGCTCAATCACTCAACAAAGCCCCTCAACCACCCAGACGAGCTGTCCATGACGATTTGGCCATTATCCACTCAGTCAGTCTCTCATTTGCATTCTCACGCTCTGCGTGGCTCACAACCTTGAAATTGATGTCCAGTTCCTCATACCCCAAGCTGCGATAGAGACGACCGCAGATATCTCTCCCAGTCTGCCACTTCAAGTCCTCGATCGCAGAATACCTATCTTCAGAATCGCAGACATTGTTACCTTGCCTTCCCATCAACACTACTTCTCTTTCGCCAGGGATGATGCCACTCCACCCAAACGACCCTGATGGCTCCACGACCGTTCCTTGCGAGTAATCGTACAACGTACCCATCCTCACACCTTCCGGGAACTCAACCTTACCAAGCGAAACCGTAATGCCCAAGTAGTGACGAAATCTCTTTTCAACCTCGAATATCGTGCGCGCTGACTGAATAGGCAGCATCCGTCTCCAACTTGCTTCTTTCCTTGCATATGTATCCTGTTTCTTCTTGGTCATCTCATTGGCATGAGATATATGACAGGCATCAATGGCATCGCAATCCTCACAGTCATCGCAGCAATGGTCCCGGTTCCAATTTATCGGCCCTATTAGATAACAGAAAAGAAATTCGCCCAATTCTTCTGAGTGAGCTGGGAAGTATGGCCAGAAGCGCTCTCGTAGGATTGGATTGAATTCGTAGCGCCGAGAAAAATTGCTCAGCCAAGGTTGGAAGAAGAGCTTTTGTTGAGGAAGGAGGGACGATTTGATAATTGAACTCTATTTTTGAGTGACGCAGCAGTGACTGTAAGGGAACTTTTGCATAATAAATGTCCACAGAATGTTCTGAGCGGAGCATTGGATCGTATTCGAAGGAAGAGTGGCAATTACTTAGGACTGTGAAATGAACAACATGAGGATAATTTAAACTATAAATTCCTCTTCAAATCGTTCAGTCTTTTGAGCAATTTATACGCCGGATATTTGCTATATTTATCACAGTGAAAACCATCAACGGTACTGTTTAGACTTTCCATTCTTCATCTTCCCTCAAGAAATTGGTGTTTCAAGCTGAAAATCGGATTCCTCAAATACCTTCCATATACTCCCATCAGCCCTACTGCGTGATCTATAACCCGGGAGTCCTATGTGAAAGTCGAAGAATTGCCTCCACCGCGCATCAAAAGGCGATAGATCTTCTCCAAAGTCTTCCCATTCAGTTATAACGAGGGCAAATTAAAGATTCTCGATTCGTTTGATTCTAATTCCGAAGTCCGTTGAACAACGCTCGCAGTCTTTCAGGCCAGACCACCGTAATTGGTCCCACGGGTTGAAGTATTGCCAGAGTCGATTTTTATATCCTTCGCCTTCTCAAAAGGTCGGCCAATAGCTTGAAAGGCTGCAGTATGCAGGCAGACACTTAATTTGTTGTGTTGGTCTCGTAGTCGAGAGACCCAAAGACTCTAGCTTCAACGCAGCTTCGCGAATGCTGCACATAAGTAGAACCTGCCAAAAATAATACGAGCCGTGAATGATGCTTAAGTGGATGAACCTCCTCAATCGATTAATCACACCCGATGAGCGATTGAATGTGTGGGTTATCTAGACCCCTGCGAATAGCACTCTATGACCATGTAAATACGACTATAGTTCAATACATCGCAGCTGGTGGACTGCCAGAGCCAAGCTTGCAGGTTACATGTTCTCGAAGTGCCTGCAATATGGCGCCCCGGACTTGAATGTTGACGTAGCTTTGAAGAATCGTAACAGAATGTTAGATTTTCGTGGTAGTTGAACTCTAATCCTTCAATTTTCGTTCCACATTCAGTTAGTAAGCTTGCCGCTCTTACTCAGGCGCTAATCACCCTGGACTCACCCTCGGCTCAGCCAGCTCAGGTGAGCAACCTGAGCAGTCCCCTGAATGGTCAACTTGTTCTGGGACATTCAGGCGCATTAACAGAACTAGTCATAAGTGCAACGAGCACATCTGATGTGGGGATTCTCGAATCCAACCACCAATACTACCGCCGTCTCAACTTAGAGACAAAGTTGTCCAGGAGGTAGAAAGTCAGTGAATTGCGTCCGCATCTACAATGGCAGCACGAGAGCATTATATTATGCTCACAATGTACTTCCCATCTTCACCAACACTCTCAAACTCCAGCCATTCCTCGTTCCGGACATTTTTCAAGTCATTTCTTGCAAACAGCTTATAATACTGACCCCTGAATTCGTACTTGCCGTACCTTTTGAACTCTCCCTTCTTCAAACCGGTAGGCTGTATAAGAAGGCAGGAAAGAGTCCAAGGTCTGTCGTCTGCCGCCGCCACTACTGTTGGCTCCTTTCCCTGATCTTTCATTACGAGACAATGCAAGTTACGATACGGTTCGTCGGCATCTCGCAAGGTATGGAGCATATCAACGCGAGAATAATGTTGGTCGGACCACACTCCATTAATACAGAACTCAGACCTGACAAGGTCCGGTATTTCTGAACCATAGCGCACCGTAAAAGTCATGAGATATCCCTCAATTCTCAAGGACGCGGAGACGTTCTGGCCCATGGGATCATCACCCTCTTGCACTTCGATTCCGAGGACTTTGTTCATTATCCTGTTCGTTTCCATGAGACAGTTCATCTGTACGCCAGTAGCGACACTCGCCCACGACCAGGACAGTGCCCGGAACGCAATCGGTCGCCGAGAATCTTTTGTGTAACTGTATCTAAACACGCCCCACAGCAGCTCAACGCAGAGAGACTGCCGCAGCATTCCAGCAACAAAGTCAAGTTGGCTATGTCGTTTTTGAATCTTTCTGGCTAACCCCGATATGGCAACTAATTTATCTTCTGGCTTGGTCAGCTGGCAGTATGAAAAGCCTGTCACAGCTTTCCCCCAGAAGGCGTTGATATCTGCTAACATGTTCTCAACATCTTCGGGGGGTTCATTGCCGATTGTTTTGCGCAGGGTATGGAAATCTACGAGATTGCTCTTCAGGGTGTACATCGTGTCTGGCAGGCCTCCCGGGTAGGTTTCGCAAGCTTGGTAATGTCTGCATTCCCAGAAGAGTTGATTCGTGCCAAAGTGAAGTGTTCGGGGAGCCAGAATTCGTTCCTGAACAGCCCATCCGCGCTTGAGTAATGGACCATCTAGTAATAGAGGAGCTTGTTAGAGATACCTGGGATGAATATGCCACCTTGAATCGGAAACCGGAGGAAGATTTTGTTCCACTTCACACGGTAGGTTGAGTAAAGGCGGCCTACTCATCCAGAGTCCTCCCTCGGCATCCGCCGAGCCTGTGGCAGCTAGGTTGCAGACACCGTTGCCATACACATCTCCCATGAGCGATGATTCAATGTTCCAATCATAGATAGAGTCTTGCATGATACACAGAGAATCTATCCAAATGTACTCGAAGCCAAGGAATACCGTCATATTCAGAGCATCCTGAAATGTTTTTGGCAGTACTGAGAGGGAGACACCATCCAAGAAACGGGAATGTGTTTCAGTAGTAAGTGTTAGAAATGGGACCTTGCCCCAACAATGGCTGAGTGTAAGATAAGGACGGTGGTGCTCCGCAGTTGGTTCTTGTTTCGTCAATACCAACTTGATCGTGGGAGGCTGGGTTTTTAATATTTGGAGAAGACGAGTTGGCCTCCAGCCGGAGTGGTCTGGGGAGCATTGGGGATGGCTTTTGATGCAATCTTGGAGCCAGCCTTGGGCAAGATTCAGGCGCCATCTATCACCCGTTCGTTGATTCGCGGGATAGGCCTGTGGTAGAGTGTACTGTTGCACCCCTATGCAAAATCGTCAATCTATATAAACATATCGTCCATGATATGGCCTCCTTACGTTGTGGGGGCAGTGCAAAAAACCATTGATACCACGATGCGGAAAACTTTCCACTACTACCGCTGCGTGACGTATTGAAATAGTCACCATTAGTGCTGAAAGCAAGCTCTCTTGCTGAGATATCTTGGAGCTTCAAGTTGATTGGATATACGCTCCGTATCGACAAATGGTCGCCGACGGTCATTGTCCAAGGCAATCTCATGTTGTACTTCCCGCTCAAAATCTTTTGCTGCCTTTCCATCACCTCAACAACCATCGTGCGCGCTCTCTCTTGAGCAGAAAGTGTGCTATCAGAGTCAAAAGTCTCCCAGTAGATCTGCTCCAAATTCCGGAATAGTTGGGTGCATATATAGCAATTCTTGAGGGAGGCCTCGTATAGATCCTCAATGTTTCGGTGATGACCATGATTGGCGGAATCGTTGGCGCCAATATGGATGATGGTTCTTGTGCAAGCGCTGCAAAGCATTTTCACTTCCTGAGCAAGACAAGTTGTTGATACTTTCGAAGCCCAATGTCGAGAAGCAGAGAGGCACACCAGACGAAGATGAACGGTAATGCGAAACGTAAGAGCTTGCGGCATTGCTCACCGTATACCTAAGCGAGCGGTACAGCTCCACGTGACTACCCCTCAACACTTCACCGCTTCTTTGCCCACAAAACATCATATTTCTTTTGCAAATATCGTGTACTCAGTTGAAATAAGCAATGGAAGACTGAAATATCCTCTCACCGTCCGTAATTAAAGAGCATGGCTATAAAGACATGTAGAGGACCCCAGTTCGCGCCGTAGTACGCTCCCTTCGCTGCCTGGGGCACACCTACGGTTCAATTAAGGCTCTCACTGGCTTAGAGCACTCCACAATTCAGGGGATTGTGAACGGGGTCTCTTCTCGTACGACAAGGAAAGGCCTAGCCACTAAGAGGCCTGCCCTTAAGCAGAAGGATGTTAAGCGCATTTTCCGATTCGTCTCCGAGTCTCACCTGGAATTCTTTTCCCTTATGTGGTGAAAGGATCCAGAAGGTTGCTCGAGTAAATCGACTAGACCGACTTGGTGTCAGAAGCCTGATTATTGATCTGTAGGCTAGATTATAGTGCGTAGCGTCCAGGTCCATTAAATTGAGAGTACTGGGGTTTATCTCCAGGTCTTATGCAAGGTACGCTAAGCCTAATTCAAAATGATGCCTAGAAGGTAGAGTACAACCTCGCTATAAGAATACACTCGGGGTCTAACAATCAATTCTTATAGAGAGGTTATTCTTATACTAAAGTAGTAGTTTAAAAAAACTATAAATCGTAATTTGATGCGCTATAGAGCTCTTATATCATATAATCTCTCTCTTAACACGATCAAGAGCTTGTAAATCATTACAACTACCCTTTTGTAACTTCTATAGCTTTAACCTCTTAATACACTTTAAAGCCTTAGTTATATTAACCTCCTTTACCTCCTCTTTATTACTTGTATTAGCCTCCTCCTCTGCCTCTGCCTCAACGCTGTACTACTTTTAATTCTTGTAAAAGCCTCCAATAAATCAAGTAACGTCAAGCTGTCGAGACTTCCACCCTCTTCACGAAAACGTAACTAACGTTCAAACAGGCATTGTGCATAGGTGCTGAAGGAACTTCTGAAACCCCAGAACAATAGAAAACGGTTGACCGTTGGAAATCGTTTACCAACTCTAGGGGTTGTGATCGAGTGGATAACCTGATGCTGCGATCTCACTTCTGGAAAATAAAAGATTTCCTGTTTGCGGACATGGCAATAGCTGAGAAACTGGGTATAGTTAGCTCCTGA
The DNA here is from genome assembly GCA_002803225.1 of Gamarada debralockiae. NCBI lineage: Eukaryota > Fungi > Ascomycota > Leotiomycetes > Helotiales > Hyphodiscaceae > Gamarada > Gamarada debralockiae. The sequence goes on from NXFV01001942.1 coordinate 29,261, forward strand.
CTCCTGGATACGAAATAGGTAGCCTTGACAGCTTGACACGTCTTCTTTTTGGAGTTATGGTTTATTTTTATTTTTTATTTTTTTTTTCTTTGCTTCTGGAGGAATAGTATTCGGCGACACTCCGGGACTTCGAGGTATTGAAAGGAAGCTGAATGGCCACGGAGTCGTGAGAAAGTTGCCGTTCTTGTCGATGGAAGGGGACGAGGCAGCCCCCCTCTCCCCCCGGAGTGCTTCCGAACCACCTTCTCCCTCTAAGTCATTAGAATAAATGGACTACCGACATTGACATCAATAGAAGACCCTCCCATCCATCATGAGGTGCTTGCAATTTGTGGAAGTTTGGTCTTGCATTTCAAAGGACGTGGTATTACATCTATGATCCAACATGTGAGTACAACATAAAACACCAAACTCCAATCCCCCAACCAGCGACTTCCATATGAGCAATCATGATCATGTCCTTCTAGCATCTGGCCCCATCGAATAATATTCATCCTGCCCATACGCACCACCGTACGGCTCATATCTCTGAGCCACCGCCTCAGGAGCACCCTCGACCCTCGAATACTCGGCAGATTGGGCGCCAGCTCCATACGGCCTCTGCTGCAACTCCACCTCACTGCTCCCCATTCCACCATATCCTTCTTCAGGATCCAATAGCTTGGCATGATCCTTGGCAGCTTTCGCGGCGGCCTTGGCAGCTTTCTTCTCCTTCCTGCTCATTTTGGGGAATTCGGAGTTGGGGCCTTTGAGGAAGTGGCCTGGGTGGCTGATACACATTATCAACGCTGCGAGGAACATTGGGGTTGCGTCGAGGCAGTAGAAGTAGGCTTCGTGGTACGGGAGGGGATTGTTTTCTCCGTTTCCTCTGGCGTATTCGATGAGACGGTAGATGATCCGGAGCTTGCATTACGGTTAGCAATTGCATGCGGATGGGAGGTACAAGAAACATCTTACGGAGATTAAAGCAAGGGAACCGTAGAGTGTGAAAAGGAGTCGCTTCCATCCTGCTTCCACGTATTGACCTTGAGCCTTCAGCTCGTTGATCCTGCGATGGAACATAATGGCGAGGGCAGTGAACATCAAGATGAAACCTTGCTGCAGGCCAATACCACCCATGTAGATATGAATTCCAAGCTGGAGCGTCTTTGGCTTGACATTAGTACCCGACACAATGAGACCTCCACCAAGCTGTACAAGAAAGGCGATGATGTCCAGCCAGACGAAGTACCGCGAGAATCGAGTCGATGGGACGTGGAAAAGTTTCTGTTCAGGGAGGTAGTAATGGACCATTCGGCCGAGAACCATGTAATCGAATGCGTTGATCACTAGTGGACTTGATCAGTAACAACGAATGTAGAGAGGCATCAGAGCAACTTACGGAGAGGTGCAAGAAGAACGAGCAGGAAGGAGTAGGTGTAAAGACCGGTATTGTCCTGGTGGCGCGTTGAGAGAGTTCGCAGTCCAAAAGAAGCTGTTTCCCAGATACAACCCATGATGATGACCCAGCAGAATGTCTATGTGGATGTTAGTTGTCGAGAATGGCACAGAGGGAGCTCACGGGGACCCTACTTTCTTGAATTTTGCAGCCTGGAAGATGTGGAAGCCTGTCACGCCGGCAAACAGCAAGGCGAACAATATTGCTGCCCCAAATGAGGGGTAATACAAGTAGATCGAATTACATGCGTCTGGAGGAATATAGCCATTTTTCCCAGGTACTGCCGTGGTACAGGTGGGACTGGCACTGCTTGTGCTGGTCACACTGGTTGCGCTGGATATGGTTGATGATGACATTGTAGATGTAAGAAGATGAAATATCGCCGGAATGGGTATCAATAAGGGCTAGTAAGAGGGCTGGAAATTTAAGAGTGATCCGAATAAGATAAAAGAAAGTAGCAGTAGTTTGAATGAAGTTCCTGCTATGGGCTGGAATGCTCAACCATATATATCAGAGAACTGGCTGGCTAGGATGTCCTGCAACGCACAGGGTCCTGCCATCACACTCAAACGAGCAGACCAGTCATTGCCAATGTCCGAGACAGGATTGAGCAACAAAATTAGACATCCAACGTAGGTGACGAAACTTCGACTGCCGATCTCCAGACTTCTGGGAAAGAGAGTGAGCAATGGGATGCCAAGCCTGAGGCAGTTCCCTGACTACTGTGCTTGACATGGACCATATCCGGCTAGGCGGGTGGCTTCATCCCCGCTGTAGGCATGAGGCTCAGCTTTAAATCAGCCCTGCCAATGGTGGAAAAGTACGACGGGTTGCGATTGAAGTGGCTCACCGCAAGCTCAAAGAGGAAATTATGAAGTTGAAGGAGGATCGGCACGAAAAGGCGGGGCTTGTTAGCGTCTGAATGACAAAGCCACCCCTGGTTTTTACGAACAAACCAATCGGATACCATTGACACGGCGGCAGGCTTCCAAGCTTCATTTCTTAAATCTATCGCTCGAAATTTACGAGTGAACGCCACAATTAATGCTTCACGATACCGGGCCCAGTCAGTTGTTCGGCTGTACGCTTCACGGCGATCTGTCAGCGCAAAACTCACCGTTTTTGGACATCATTGTGCGGACGTACACGTGCTCCCGTAAGAGGTTCCCCGCTTCTCTTAAGCTCGGCTGTGCCTCTGCAAGGTTCATGTCACCACCGTGCCAGATTGGCTCAGCCTTGCCTAATTTAAGGTTGAACACTGACCATGAACAAGCGGGCGAATAAGTCTCCATGATATTTTCCGCCGTGGGTTGGGTTAGTCTTCATCGTGCGTTGCTTCCTCTATGTCAAGGCTTCTTTCCTTTCCTTTTTTTCAATCCTCCTCGATAATTTTTCACGGACTTTCAAGATTATCGATATCAATTGTTGAAACGTGTTGGATGATCGGAAGAAGGATCAAGCATCCTCACTTAACTTCTGTGACCAGACGCCATAGCATTTGCCCGTATCAATTGAACGATTGAGACGACCTTCATTATGAGCGTCTCACCAATCACAGACAATTCGTAAGTCGTGCCACAACACTCGTGCAAGCGAAACTAATTGGTTTGATAGTCACTCTAGCACTGTTCTGGCGCTCTCCCACCCGAATTCGTTTCCATCTCCCCTCGAGTCCTCCCCTACAAGCTCCTTTTCCCAGCGACTCACGATACCCACAAAGACCGACTCATTGTCCTCTGGTTTCCCATACCACCCGCGATTGCACGATCTAAAAGTGTCGCTTGACGAATGGCATCTGTTCACCAGCGACATCATAAACGCGGGGAAATTGAGTCTACAGGAAGACTACGCAGCTTGGAGCACAGGCATAATGACAGGAACGCTCACGTCTGCAGTGCTCCTTGTTTTCGGCCCTGTGGCTGGATATTACGCGGGGAAATCGGTACACAAGAAAGTGGTCGTGAGCAAGGTCAAGGAGCGATTATTGCAGGATGGCGACATGAGATCGGTTTTGCGGCGATGGAATGAACGTACATTCGCAGACAAGGGTTTTCAAGCATGGCTTGAATTACCTGTGGAAGGCGATCTAGTACCAATAGATCCTGGAAAGAAGGAGAAAAAGACGAAGGATCAGAAGAAGGCAGCCAAGAAGGAGGAACGCCGATTTAAAATTGTTATTATCCCCAACAATGACAAACCTGAATATTCCCGGTCATCTACTGGGTTACCAGCCCAGACACCTGCCGTGCCTTTCGTCGAAGCGCCAACAACAGAGCTCAAAAGCCCCGTAGAGCTCCAAACGGGCTCATCCGATCATATCCAGCCTTTAGTGAACCACTCAGTTGCGACTAATTCGGAAGGGGATAGAAAGTACGAGTATCGGCCAGTTCCGCCTGAGATTAGGCCTGATTGCGACACGAGACCTTTGGCGAAAACAGCGGGGGCGGAAGATAGTACATCCAGTCCTTCAGCAGAGGTTGCAAATGGCCGAATTCCTGTGTCAGAAATAATCCCGGAAGACGACAAAAAAGACAAAGACTTGCCATGCAATTACCCTTCGGCGGCCTTCGAAATGGATAGTGGCCAGAGTTCCGCTTCGAAACAAGGATAATTGGCTTGAAGGGAAGGGTGGTCGCGGGGCGATCAAGTTTGGCGTTTGGAACTTGAATTCTTGTCTCAATGGAGGAGTTAGGGGCACTGGTGTACAAGTCTTATGGGTTTTGGATACGATCTATACCACTTTCAATTCAATCGGCCGTCCTGGATGAGCAATTGAGTTCGTCAATAATCTGTCGAAATGACTCCGCTTTGGAGCATGGTGTGCGATGCCCCCACAGAGGGCAGTAAAGGGGTCTGGATGGATCTGCCAGTCATATCTGTAATTCATAGCAAAGAAAAGTAATGATTCTCGATTGCACAATTGAAGTAGAGTTTCCAAAGATCCGACCCGAAGTGGCAGTCCAAGAACAGCGTGCCTTCCTCGAAATTAAGGATGCAACACATTCGCGCTAAGAAAATGAATCTCGAATTTCAAAAATCGAGCTTCGAGCTTCATCGCAAAGACACCCACCAACATCACAACGCCGTAGACGATCGATATTCTCTCAGAGCCCGCTCAAAATCCCCTGTGGCGTCCACCCATACCAATTCCTCCGTGTAGTCACGTCTACGGCGCTCAATTGAGGCCCTGTCCTCATCCACCTCAAAATGCCTCTCCTCCCACCCTCTCACCCATCCCTCACGCACCTCCGAACCTTCACAAGCACCGCCTCCTACCTCGCAAAATCCACAAAAAAACGTCTCGCCTTCGAACACACCAACGTACCAACCTACCCCTACGGTCCCTCCACCTTCTACAAACAATCGAATTTCGGTCTCTACGGCACGCAAAAGATCCGTTTCGGAAACACCGTGAGTGAGAAAAATGAGATCAAGAATCGACGGTATTGGAGGCCGAATGTTCATAATAAGAGGCTTTGGAGTGAGAGTTTGGGAACTTTTGTGAGGGTTAGGATCACGACGAGAGTGCTGAGGACGGTTGATAAGGTGGGGGGGTTGGATGAGTATTTACTTGGGGAGAAGGCCGGGAGAATAAAGGAGTTGGGGATGGGAGGGTGGAAATTGAGGTGGAGGATTATGCAGACCGAGAAAGTGAAGGAGAGATTTAGGGTTCAGAGGGAAAAGCTGGGGTTGCCGCCTGTGGAGGAGGTGCTTGTAGGGTCGAATGGGAACTTAGCGACGAGCGAGGAGGTCGAGGAGGAAGTCCGACTGTTCGATGAAGATTTGCAGAAGGGTGCTGATATGGGGATCGGAGAAGAGGCTGAGGAGGAGATTGTGGGGGATGGTTTTATGCAGGAAGAGCAACCGGGGAGGAAAGACAAGGTTGAGTTATAGGTTCGGGAACTTGTGTAAGAGTATGTATCCATTGGTCCTGTGTAGAGTATGTATATATCCAATCTTCACGTCATCGCTCCCCCATCTCACAGCCAAACTTCCTCTTTTGCTTCCCGCCAGTGCGGACATGGACACGTCTCAATACTCAACAGCCCCATCCGCCTCAATCCACCTCCTTTCCTCCTCGCTCCTATGTTTCGACGGCACAATGCCCTGCACAATCCACAAGACCGTCGGCGCCTGCGTAATATGTATTTCCCATCTCAATCCTTCCACTCTCTCAAAGTGCGGCTCAAGTATATCCTTGATACGCTTCATGAAGCCTTGGTGATATTCCACTCCTCCTTCACGGTCTGCATTTAGCATGAGTTTCTCGATATGGTCGCATACGTGCCGAACGAAGTTGTTCTGTGGCTGGCTACCGATGAAGAGGTATTCTGTGAGATTGGAATAAAGATCACGTTGACGTAAAGGATGAAACTTTGACTTCGTGGTTTCAGAATTGCGTGATGAAGGTGGCAAGTGCTGCTCGCTCGGAGAGGGTCAATGTTGAGGGTCGGTGTATATCCTCCATAAGGGCATGATGAGAGGGGAATCTGAGGAGTCTTGCGAGTGCTGAAGGGATGGACTATTTGCTGTGGACAAGGTTCTTCAAAGGAACAAGGTGAGGGAAATGGATGGCCGAGCATTCCAGAACTACAGAGGGAAAGTTCTATGGAATATGTATTAAGTTCTGCAATCTTGGTCCCGATGTTCATCTAGAGTCCTCCTATCTCATACCGCACAGACTAGCTTCAATCAAAAAGTGCCGAAGTATCTCCCCTATCTTTGAGTTTCGATCAACCAAATTAGCTTCAAGCTACTGAATACTGATTACGTCGAGCTTCATGAATTGAGTAAAATACATTTATTAATTACTGATGGTTCTCACGGTGAAGGACAGACGCATAAAATCGCAGTTTCGACATATTTTGGACTTGCTCGCTAGAAAGATCCAAGCAGGATAAATATCACTTCAATTCCCTAGAAAGCTCCCTTCTCATTTCTCATCATTAATCCAGCCCTCCTCGCATTCAGACTTTGGCGACTCTCTCCCGTCTTTTCATCAAAAATGCCCACCGTCACAGTCCAAGAGTTGCTAGAACGCAGCAAGAAATTTGCCGACCCAACCCACGTTCCTCATCCCTACATCTCAAAAGAGAAAAAAGACTTAGCCCACACCATAGTGACCTGCGGTTTCGATCCCAGCGCCACGCCGGAAGATTTCTTCCAAATCAATACATGGGGACGAAAGGTCGTCGTGTTCGGAATGCGGGCGGGCATACTCGCCATGTTGTCCATGATATCATGTCCCTTGACATTATCCTGCGCATTGATGATATCCTGGCTATTCATCATAAAAATTATGGCTTGACTCATACCACGGACGGCAGGATGAAGGGCCGCTGAGGGAGAGGATTGGCGGGAAGGTGATGAGGAAGGAAGAAGACTTTAAGGAGTTGATTTTGGATACATGACGGATGAGACGCTTGTTTCGAGTTGTAGGGAGTTTTTGAGGACACATCCTTCGATTCGTCCTGAGACCCTATGTCTTAGGGTTTCTGTGTGGTGTTAAGACGGGACTATTGCATGAGATATAAAAGTTCGCACAGGGTGGGAGAGTCCTGAAGTTGAGACAGTTGCCACATTAATAATCGTTCAATCAAATTGAATGATTCACAACCCTTCAGAAATATCACATTTGGGGTAAAGGTCACAGATATTTTTATTTATACAAGAAATTGTTTCCATCTATTTCAAATGCCGCTTCAGCAAAGGGAAACCAGTTTCTTCCAGATGCGTGGCTGCAACTTCGCACCAAAGCAATTCTTTTGTCATGTCCATATTATAATTCGTGCTCAGTGTTTGGACCGTCTCTCAAGCTATGTCAAAGGGGAACAGGCAAATCAGCCTATCAATAACTTTTCCATCCCTGAGCAAAGAAGCATTGTAGGCATTGGAGTACTGTCCTCGACCATTTGAACAGTACTTGGATAACGTGCAACAGTTCTTGTGTCCATCCTTGGTGGTTCAGTTCCTCCGTAACCTCTCTAGCTAAACTGCACAGTGTAGTTTTGACATCCACGAAAAAAGTGTAGGCGGATGCAACGTCGACATTATAAAATTCAATGTCACTATCATGAAGGCCATCCCAGAATGCGATCTCAATTGTGCAAATTGAAGAAGAGCAAGTCTCGAACAAGTCTGATTGCCAACTTTGAAGCTGTGAGGTAATTTTGTCAAGTAGCCGAAGTTGTGTCAGTATCTGAGACGACCTTTCCGCCATCTTGTCGAATTCATCAATTTCGCTGGTATTTGAAATGCGATATTCAGCAAGGCGTGGAAAGGATGGTTCGCAACCTTGTGCTCCTCTCTCCAAAGGAAATCAATCCATTCTTTCTGGCAAGGAATGACCTTTGGCGGCGAATGAAGCTGAAAGGGGCTTGGATCGATCGATATCCGTAACAGTTATCTCCAGCAGCCGTGGACGTGAGAGCTTCTGGGCCCTCATGCTGTATCAGAGCACCAACGCCTAGTATATGTTTCGCGAAGTTCTCCCAAGACTTGTTGACTAGCAATTCGGACAGAGTAGAGTTATGACCGTGGCGTATAGCAAGCCTGAATCCGAGCTTGCTTGATCGGTCACGAATTGGCAAATTCTTCTCGCAATTGTTGAAGCGCCAGGGTGTGAACTATGAGAACGTATTCTGATAAACTCAAGTTGTTCTTTTCGATACTCAAGAGGTTGAGAGTAGTTGTGACCAGAGCGTCTTCGAGCATTTCGGCCCCAGATGAGTGCGCCTCGAAAGAAAAATGTTGTGACCTAAGCGGAACAGCATACTGCAACTTGCACATATTCAACACTATCCGTTGAGACAGCGTTCCCTTCTGAAATAGAACGATGCTGAAGTGCCGCTATAAATGCATCAATATACGCTGAACCCATATCAATCCTGAATGAAAGATTCACTGCCCAACTCCTTCCGGACTCGTCAATGTGGGTACAGAGCGTTGTTCGAGGCGAAGTGGTAGGCGCAACGGTGGATATAACGGAATCGATACTGGATGTTCTCGTTGGAGGAGATTCCGGATCTTTATGTGCGCCTTGCTTATCGTTGTGTCTCAAGTTCATATCTCCTGGTTTCACTCAAAGGCTCCAGCTCGGAAGGTCTTTGAACATCCGCCGTTCTCCTGAATCCTCTCGAAGGCTCCAGCTCGAAAGGTCTTTGAGCATCCGCCATTGTGACCCTGTCGGTAAGATTCGATTGAAAATTGGAATTGCTAGAACCGTCTGGTCTCGGGTCACTTCTTCGTGGCCATCGTGTGCCACCAATTGCCGCTTTCCCTAACGTATAGCCGCCTCTCCGCCTCTCCTTCCAAAAAAGAAAAGTCAGGAGCCCAACTACTAACAGACCTAGTGGAACACCAATTCCAGCACCCACTGCAGCACCTATGTTCGGATGTGGAGTGATGGTTAAGTCATATCCCGGCTTGAACGCTATGCCAGTGGACGGAAACCCGAACGTCGAGTTACAACATTGCTCGCCGGAATACGAGCCGCAGCACGCCGTTCCATTGGGAAGGCCCGACGTCCCACAGTGGTAGAGGTTAGCGAAATCGTGATACGGGGTATTGAGGATGGGATCTGAGATATAATGCCATCAGCATGCTGCTCCAATTCATTTGGGACGAGAGGAAGCTGGAGAATGCAACGGACCTTTGAGACAGAACGTTGGACAGTTTTCAGATAAGAAGCTGAAATCTGTACAGCCTCCCATGTATACGTACCCGGCCGAGCCTAGACAAAGTCCACTTGTTGTGCAGGAATCGAGGGGGTCGCAACATGCGCTGGCGGAGAGAGTCCCGTTACATGGTACATGAGATGGATCTTTGGTGATACCATCGGGGTAGAAACATGTAGATGCGTAGACAGAGAAAATTGGGATTAACAAGAAGATACGAGTTAACATGATGAGTAAACAGGTCGATGAATGACGATGCTTTGTGGAGTTGGAACGGTATTTTGCACGAGGAAGGTTATGTGGGCTCTCCGGATCGCCAGACCTTTAAGGTGCCTGGAACACGCCAACCTGCAGCCTCGTATTCGCTGGCAATTAGTCGCCATAGCTTGGGTCAACCATGTAAAGAGGCGGGGCAAGACGCGACGTTAATGATGAAACAGGCGCGAGAATAATTTTAGCAGCGAGACAAGGGGCCAGCGCTTAGAGCTTCAATGATACAAAGATCTTTTACCAGTATCGCTTTCGCGCGCGATATCTACCCTAACGAGTAACAAAATATACGTGCCTTGCCTTGCTCAAGGAGTGTTTTGGTGTCCACGAAATTCAGGGAAATATTCGCTAACCCTTGAAACCTTCACGCCCGGCGTGTTAGGGCTGTTATGCCTGGGATACAGCTCTAAAGTACAATGTCCGTGCACTACCTCGCGCAAAATAGTAATATCATACTCCGTCCAGCGTAGCAATTGTCTCAAGAGCTCTCCAAAAATCCGCGCTGAAACAGTACTGGTCCGACAACATTTGCAGCAAAGCCGTCAAAGGCGTCAACGACCACGACGTTATACAAGCCTACTTCCAACTCTTCAACGATTGAAAGCCCACTGTCCCGTCCACTTCTCTTCAACCAAGGCAATCGACATTGACAAAAATGGAAGGTGCATAGAAGAAAATATTCCGGGCTCAAATTCTGGAAACAGGGCCAGCCTAAGATCAAGATCGTGTTATACACAAAGAAGGACTCAGAAGATCGCAGATAAAAGTGAATTTCCACGTACGTTGTAACGTTGTTGCACGAGATGTTGCATTTATAAAGCTGTGGGTGTGACAGCACCACGTATTGGGGTCTCACGCATTGAAGACCCTACGCAGTAAATACTGAATTGACGAAAATACTAAGCTAAGGAGAGAAGGAAAAAGCTTTGCGGATACATGAAGCCTAATATAACTCCCGGACGCGCTGGTACACTAGGCTCCCGCATGAACGCGTGAGTCACGCGTAAGTCACGCGTAGTCAGGCGACAGCCCACGGCGGCCTTGCTGGCGCGCGCCAACAAGGGGCCGTCAAATCGCCTAGACGTCAGGTGACAAATCGCCAGACTATTATATTACCCCCCCTTCTAAAAAAAGCTTGTCCGTAAGCGTATAGACATTAGTGTATTATTATCTAGCTCCTTATATTCGTCTCGACCCTGCTCCTATACTTCTTACTAGGCATCTAGCTTCCTAGGTAGTCTAGGTCGATCTCGATTGCGTAAGTAGTACTCCCGTAGCTTACGTGGTATATACTTGAAGTTCAATACCGGGTACTATTCGAGGTCTTTATCGTGGCCTAGCTAGTAGACTCGATAGTAGAGCTATCCCTTATCTAGTTTTAACACTAATATTTCTTGTACCTCCTATTTGTTTTTAGTACTAATAATAATCGGAGGAGATAGTTCGTTAACTTACCCTAGTAGTAAGTTATCTACTATCTTATGTAATTAGTTAAATAAGAAGATATTATGTATTTTTATAATACTTAAGAGCTTAACTTTATATAAGTTACTAATTTACTAAGTAATATCAAATAGACCTGCTATTTAGTAGTCTAGCTTATAGCTAGGCCGTTATATCCTTTAGTTCTTTATAAAGATATAGGTCTTATTATTTACTTAGAAGTCAATAAATCACTAGTAAGTATTAATATTAGTCTTCTTCTTAGCTTAAGCTTTAGCTATTAGCTCTTTACTTAGCTTTAGTACCTTTTATATATATATTATAATTTAGTAAGTCTTCTCTTGGCCTAATTTTTTGGCTATAGTAGTTACTATAAGTATATTTTAATTAAAGGAGGTTCTTAAAAGTCGACTATTAACTAGTTTATATAGTAATATTCTAATACTACTATATAGGAGTATAAGCTATATATAGTCTATTATTAGTAGTAACTCTAACTAATTATCTTAGTAGTAGTTTATAAAGGGTTATAAGCACTAATTAAGGTATTAGTTTATAATTTTAGTTTAGCTATTAGTTTATAGGTAAAAAGTAGTTAAGAGCTTAAGCTTAATACCTAGAATATAATAAAACTTTGCCTAGAATCGAGATATAAACTAGGGTCTATAGTTAGAGATAATTGACTTTAGCGGTCTATAGTATTAGTAAATTCAGTTAATATAAATTTAAGCTATATCTTTAGTTATAATAGTCTTATAATATAGTATAAAGACTAATTACTTACTTAGCTAATTAATAACTATAAAGATATTATTATAACTTAATTAATCTTTAGATATTAACTTAAAGTCTATAGTTATATATTATTAAGGGTATTTTAGAATAGATAGTAGGTATAGTATACTAGGGGTCTTGTCTTGTAATATATAAGCTTATTGATAGGGTTAATAGTTACGTATAAATCGTTTAATATCTATAAGTATCTTATACTAGTAGTATCTAGGTTATAAGAGCTTATAAGTCTTATTACGGCTAGGGTAAGTAGTCGAGGCCTAGTTATAGGCTTCCTAGATAATTTTAGTTTATAAACCGACTACTAATACTATAAGACGGCCTCTATAAAGTAGTAGACTATCCTCTAGTATAAGTTCTAACTCTTTATGTATTACTTATTTCTAGAGTACTTATAGTAAGGGGGCTTTATAGTTATTTTATAGTATATAGTTAATAAGATTAACTAGTTTATTAAACTAGGGCTTTTTAATAGAAGCTAGCTTAATCTTATTAATATTAATACCTAGATCTTAAAAGATATAAAGATTAACTTAGTCTTATAATAAGAAGGCTTATATATAGTATTTGGCTTTTAGCTTGTTCTAGAGATTAATTTTATTATTATATTATATTAGTATATTAGCCTTAGTATTTTACTTTCTTATCTGATATATTATTATAAAGTAATAACTAGTTAATACTTTGGCCTAGTAAACTTATTAACCTATAAGTTACTTTATAGTTATAAAGTACTTAAGAGCCTTATAATTTGTGTAAATTTAAATATATTTAATAGTCCCCTAAAGCTTTATATACTATTTTGCTAATAACTTTATAATAGCTAGTATCTTTTTATTATATATACTATAATTGTATTTAGTAGGAGCTATTGTCTTTAAGAAGTATATAACTAAGTATTATTAGCTATTAGAGTATAGTTATAAGAGTACTCTAGTAATTACTTTATTTAAGGTATTAGTCTTAATTATAGACTATAGTTTAAAATTATAATAATAGAGGATCTTAAATAATATTAATTAAGTCTTAAGCTCTTTAAAGATCTCTTAATATTCTTTACTAAAGTAAAAGGGAACTCTTATTCTTATAAGGTATATAAGTAGCCTTATAATTACTCTATAGTTCTAAATAAAGTAATAGTAGAAGTTATAGAACCCTAGGAATAATTATATCCCTTAAACTATAGTAGGCTCTTTTTAGTTTTAAATAACTATAATCTTATTAAGGTTAACTTTAATACTATTAGTTAAAATAATAAAGCTTAAGTACTTTATCTTTATTATTCTAAATTTATACTTTTTAATATTAGCTTATAGGCTAGTATTATATAGATACTATAAGACCTTCTTAATATAAAGCTTATGTTTAAGAGAGTTATTTAAATAAATTAAGATATTATTTAGATATACTATATAAAAGTTATTAAGATAGTCGAATAAGATATTATTTATATAGTACTAATAGGTTATAAGGCTATTAGTTAAGCTAAAGAGTAGTACTATATATTTATATAAGCTATACTAAGTCTAAAATATTATTAGCTCTTTAGACTAAGAGTCTATATATATATAGTAAAATACTTATTAGATATCTAGCTTTATAAAGATCTTAGTCTTATTAATTTAAGCTAGTATTTTATTAATTAATAGTAATAAGTAGTAGTCTTTATAAGTAAGCTAATTTAGCTTATAGAAGTTAATATAGAACTATAATAACC
>NXFV01001966.1:0-10836 GCA_002803225.1 Gamarada debralockiae
CGGACGAATAACTATTAATAGAGGAGTAGAATTCAAGAGAGAAGTCATTAAAATTCTTTAGAAGTATAAAGTAAAACAGGTTTAGATATTAGTATATAATACTCAAGTAAATAGGAAAAGTAAAGAAAGATATAAGCTAATCCTAAATACTCTTATTGTGACAGTCTGGCGATTTGTCACCTGACTTCTAGGCGATTTGCCGGCCCTTGTTAGCGCGAGCCAACAAGGCCGCCAGGCTGTCGCCTGACTACGCGTGACTCATGCGTGACTCACGCGTTCATACGGGAGCCTAGTGTACCAGCGCGTCCAGGAGTTATATTAGGCTTCATGTATCCGCAAAGCTTTTTCCTTCTCTCCTTAGCTTAGTATTTTCGTTAATTTAGCATTTACTACGTAGGGTCTTTAATGCGTGAGACCCTAATACGTAGTGCTGTTACATTATACTAAGCTCTACTCCCTTTACCTAGGAAGGCATCTAAGAATATCCTACAAATCCAGCGAACACAGCTAATATAGCACTACAAACTAGAAGTCCCGCGAAAGGCAAAGCACCTAAAAAACAACCTACGACTTAATACCCTATGCTTCCCGAGTCCTCCGCTAGTAATACTAGCGATAATAACAAAGTCCAAGTACCTCGCGCTTAAATGCAAACTAACTAAGCCAAAACGAAAAAGTCGATAAATGATATGTACTAGAAGATAGATTAGCTTGTAATGCTTTTGTAAGCTCGAGACAAATCACATAGTCGATTATACTCTCGATAAACCTCCTATGCTCCTCAACACAATCGACTACCTTCTCAAGCTCCCTAAGACCCTCTCCCAACTATTAAACAAACTCCCCCTTATACTACGCCTACCTCTAGCACATTATACATTGACTACCAATACTTAAGGACACTCCCTAATCCCGATCTACTATCTAATAGTATCGACCTTACTTTCGAAGCCTAGCGCATTCTAATCAAGGGTAAGCTACAAGCCAATACAGACTATTACGCTACAGAGGAAGATAAGATATTCTACTTCTTCAATTGTACAACCGGGGACGCACAAAAGCACTTACTTCCGTGATTTGACAAAGGTTCTTTCCTTTGATTTACCTTGGCTGCTAAGATAGTCTAATACCTAGCTACTATCTACGTGAACCTAAACAAGACGCGTGATACACACTTTGTATATAGCCGATTGATAATAAGAGTAAGCCAGATATTTTCAGAGTTCTAGACAACCTTCCTACACTTAGCTAGTAAGGGTCAAGTCCCTACTCAAGACCTTCGTATAGACTTATTCGATAAGATTACGACACAACTGCAGGAACGCCTGGCTGCGACCCTTGCCAACCTCGATATGTATAAGAAACTTGCCACGCGTTGCCTTATACTCGATTCAAAGCTCTGACAAATCGCGGGCCGTACTGACCGGCAGAAGCAATTCAAGGAGGACAAGACCCCCTCGAGTTCTAAGGCCACAAAGCTAACGTACATGCCCCGCGAGCCCCGACCTCTTCCTCTGCCCTTAGCTACGCCTATAGCCCGATTAAGCCCAGCTCCGCCGTCTAACAACTAACGCCTTTAGACCCCTGCCTTAAACCTTATACTTACGACTAATAAGTCTACTACTTGCTTTAATTGCAGCAAGCCCGGTCACCTCTTATACAACTATCTTAAACCAAAGCGCGTAGACCTAAAGGAAATCGAGGAGGACAAAGATGAAGCTAAGTACAAGTCGGGAAAAGAAGACGCCTAGGAAAAGACTTCTTTTTAGGCAAATTTGGAGTTGACCTATTAAAGATCGACTTAAGTCAGTTAGTTAGTGGCCTGCACTTGACAATACTATATACCTTATCACATAATGGATACTCTATCAAACTGAAAGCACTAGCTAACTCTAGAGCAAATGGTTTCGTTTTTATCGATACTTACTATACAATTGATATCGCCAAGTTCCTAAACCTGAAGGCCCAACGCCTGCTGTAACCTATTAGCGTCAAAGGCTATAATAGGAAGACTAGCAACTCGATTACATATATCCTACAACTACATCTTACTGTTAACGACTGACAACAGTATAATCTATCCCTCTTGATCCTGGACCTTAAAGCACACAACCTAATCCTTGGCCGCAAATAGTTTGTATACTTTGATATTCTTATTAATACTAGACGCAATTGTCTACGCTGGCCAGACCACTTAGAACCTTTATATTCTATAGTTAAGGAGATCCCTGTACTACGAAGTACCCTCTTGCCGCAACGGGCCACGGACTTGTATCAAGCCGACATCGATGCACGGGACTGTACATTTGAACTCAAAGACCAACAATGCACTACAGGCCACAGAGCTCCCCTACCTGCGTATGTCGAGGACTCTAGTGAAGCTAAGATAGATAATTTGACAGATGACTTGACAGACGGTTTTATAGACGACACAAGTGACAGCGAGCCGCCTAGTGACGCTAATGCGAAAGCCACGGGTCCCCTAAAGACCGTGAGGCCTGCCTGGAGGCCTATACCGCCCCGAACACACAAGTAGGACGCATGAGACAGTATATGCAAGATGGAAGACGAGCTAACTGGTACAGCACGACTAAAGCCAACACTGCATAAGAAGTGACCCTATCCTTAGGCTACAAAGACTCACTTAAAGGCCACGATTGACATTACTGCCATTAGTGCCTTTGCAACACATTATAATCTACGAGTCAAAGATAACGAAACATTTACAACTAGCCTATACGAAATCGACTGTGTCCTTTAGGAGCGTGAAGAACCAAGGGACAGAGGGGGCCTTGCTAGCGCGAGCTAACAAGGGGCCGCTCGAGCTAACACAGAACTAAACGCGAACGAGCCTAAAGACTAGGAGGAGGCTTTGAAAAAGGTCTTGCCGGAATAGTACTAGGACTTTAAGGACGTGTTCTCGAAGGCGGAGTTAAATAAGCTACCGCCGCACCGCCCGTACGATCACAAAATCGACCTCGAAAGAGAAAACAACCTTAGTTATAGCCCGCTATACAAGATAACAAATAAAGAGCTTGAGACTATCAAGTAATACTTGATTGAGAACCTTGATAAAGGGTTTATCGAACTAAGCTAAGCTCCCTTTGTAGCGCCGGTGCTCTTTGTTAAGAAGCCTAACGGGTCGTTACGGTTCTGTATCGACTTCCGCAAGCTAAATCAGCTCACCCGTAAAGACCGCTACCCGTTACCATTAATCGATGAAATACTAGCCTAGATTAGTAAGGCTAAGATCTTTATAAAGCTTGATATCTGACAAGCATTTTACCGTATACGTATAGACCCTTAGTCTAAAGAGCTAATAACATTTTGGACTCGGTATAGCTTATATAAATGCACAGTACTACCCTTCGGTTTGACTAATAGCCCTGCAACCTATTAGCGCTATATAAATGATGTCTTATTCGACTATCTCGATGACTTTTGTATAATGTATCTAGACAATATCCTAATCTATTTGGATAACCCTCTCAAACACAAGCTTTATATTAAGAAGGTCTTACAGTGCCTACGTGATACTGGCCTACAAGCCAACATCAAGAAGTGCAAATTTGGGGTAGCAAAGACAAAGTACCTAGGCTTTATTATTTTAACTAATAGTATTGAAGTTAACCTTGACAAGGTCGCGGTTATTCGAGATTAGAAGGAGCCTACTATAGTTCGAGGGATACAATCATTCTTAAGGTTCTATAACTTCTACTGTCACTTCATTCGGGACTATAGAGTAATTACAAGACCACTCGTACGCCTTACAAGGATAGGAGTCCCTTTTTACTTTAGTAAAGAATGTTAAGAGGCCTTTGAAAAGCTCAAGGCTCAATTGATATCATCTAAGATCCTTTGTTATTACGACCTTGAACTATAGTTTATGATTAAGACTAATGCCTTAGATAGAGTGATTGCTGGAGTACTCTTGCAACTATACCCTAATGGCCAATAGTACCTAGTTGCGTACTTCTCGAAGACAATAGCCCCTGCCAAATACAACTATGGTATACATGACAAAGAGATACTAGCTATCGTGAAGTCGTTGGTAGAATGGCGCGTAGAGCTTTAGGGGACTGCCAAGCGCATCCAAATCTACACGGATCATAAGGCCCTTGAGTACTTCATAACCACGAAGTAGCTCATAGGTCGACAAGCTCGCTAGGCCGAAGCGCTAGCCAGTTATCACTTTATAGTGATGTATCGGACAGGAAAGCAGAATACTAAGGCTGATGCACTAACATGACGTGACGATGAAATCGACCTTTAGAACAAGCTAAAAGCCAAATACTGTACACAAGCCTTCTTATCACAAGACTAAGTTGACCCCCGTGTCCTTTAAGATCTAGGCATTGACATCGACGAGATCGAGCTAGCCCCTATCGAGGAGCCTTAGTTCAATGAACTAGTTAGTCTTATTGACTGCATACTACAAAATAACCGCGAAACCCCCTTACTACAAGCGCTCCAGAAACAGGCAACACGCGAAGAGTTAGAGCTCACACTGGAGGACGGTCTACTGCTTTACGGAGGCCGCCTTGTGGTATTAGCAGTCGGTTTACGGACTGAAATTATCTAGGAAGCCCACAACTAGGCCTCAACAGCTCACCTTGGCCGTGACAAGACCTATAAGCTCTTACGACCTAGATACTACTAGCGTGGGATGCTTACGGACATTAAACGATTCGTACGCAACTGTCAACCCTGTCGACGAGCTCACATACTATAAGACAAGACCCCCGGCATACTGTACCCACTGCCTATTCTAGAACACCCGTGGCAACATGTGACTATGGACTTTAAGTCGATGCCCAAGGATCGATTAGGTTATAACAACGTCTTTGTGGTTGTTGACTGGCTGAGTAAGCAATCAGTCTCGATACCATGCCACAAGACTATCACAGCTGAAGGCATGGCTTAAATTTATATTGACCAAATTTACCGATACTACAGACCGCTAGAGTTAATTGTCTCTGACCGTGGACCCCAGTTCGTGTCACGATTTTGGGCGGAGTTTTGTCGTATTCTAGGTATCAAGCTTAAGCTCTCGACTGCTTTCTACCCGCAAACTGACGGCCAAACTGAAATCATGAACCAGTACCTTGATCAGCGCCTACGACCCTTTGTGAACTACTACCAGGACGACTGGTTAGAGTTACTGCCAATAATGGACTACGCGCAGCTCACGCTCCCGCATAGTAGTATTGGAATGTTACTGTACGAATTAATCAATAGTCGACTCCTAAGAACCTCCTTCAATTGGAACACGCCCACAGCAACTACTATAGCCGAGAAATTAGGCCAAGAGAAGGCTTACCAAGTCGCGACACATATGCAAAAGGCACTAAAGCTAGGTAAGGAACTAATGGCTAAAGCTTAAGCTAAGAAGGAGGCTAATATCAATACTCACTAGCGACTTATCGACTTCTAAGTAGGCGATAAGGCCTACGTCTCTGCAAAGAACTAGAGGACACAACGGCCTAGCCGCAAGCTAGACCACTAAATAGCAGGTCCATTTGACATTACTTAGTAGATTAGCAACTTATACGAAGTCAAGCTCCTAGGTACTATAAAAATACACAACGTCTTCTCACCTGACCGATTGCGCAAGGCAGCAGACGACCCGCTACCGGGGCAAGTCAACGAACTATCTCCTCCAATTATTATTAGTATTAAAAACGAATAGGAGGTACAAGAAATATTAGCGTCAAAACTAGACAAGGGATAGCTCTACTATCGAGTCCACTAGCTAGGCTATAATAAAGACCTCGAATGGTACCTGGCATCGAACTTCAAGTATATACCACGCAAGCTACAGGAGTACTACCTACGTAATCGAGACTGACCGGGACTACTTAGGAAGCTAGACGCATAGCAAGAAGTATAGGAATAGGGTCGAGACAAATATAAGGAGCTAGATAATGATACACCAATATCTACACGCTTGCGGACAAGCTTTTTTCAAAAGGGGGGGTAATGTGATAGTCTGGCGATTTGTCACCTGACTTCTAGGCGATTTGCCGGCCCTTGTTAGCGCGAGCTAACAAGGCCGCCGGGCTGTCGCCTGACTACGCGTGACTCACGCGTGACTCACGCGTTTATACGGGAGCCTAGTGTACTAGCGCGTCCGGGAGTTATATTAGGCTTCATGTATCTGCAAAGCTTTTTCCTTCTCTCCTTAGCTTAGTATTTTCGTTAATTTAGCATTTACTGCATAGGGTCTTCAATGCGTGAGACCCCAATACGTAGTGCTGTCACACTTATAACTCTTACTATAGGTAATAAGTACAAATAGCCTTAATATCTTTATTTAGTATTATTTATAGAATATACTTTAATCTACAAACTAACTAAATATACTCTATTTTATCTTATATATAGCTATAAAGCTATACTACTAATCGAGACAAAGTACCTAACCTAAAGAACCCTTAGCTAAGATAATATTTATATATATAAAGAACTATTAGTTATTTAAGTAAGATAGCTAAAAATATAAGATAAAGATATCCTAAAAGTAATAGCTAAACAGACTCGAAAGCACTAAAAAGGATAAGAGTACTAGAATAAAATATATAATATTCAAAAGAAACCTATTAATACTAGGGATATAGTCCTTTATTATAATATCTTTATAATAGATTAAGATAAGTATAACAAGAACCTAGCCCCTGAAAGTACACGGGCGATTTCACGGGCGATTGTACGGGCGATTGTACGGGC
Source organism: Gamarada debralockiae (assembly GCA_002803225.1). NCBI lineage: Eukaryota > Fungi > Ascomycota > Leotiomycetes > Helotiales > Hyphodiscaceae > Gamarada > Gamarada debralockiae. Next base: position 6,727 of record NXFV01001966.1, read on the forward strand.
GATTTCACATGGCAACTATTACTTGAGCCAGGCTCAACATATCTGCACAGTCAGGAACAGTTAGCGATTAGTCAGCAGTTAGTCAGTGTACAATCAGTTGTAGAGTCAGCAACAGTACAGCTAGTATATAAAGCTAGGAGTCTAGAGTAAAGGATAAGTAAGGCCTATTGACCCTACTTTAGGAAGGCAAGCTTGAGTTTATATCACACAAGCGCACTAGTACTACAGAACCTCTTTTCAATACAATCACTATTGTCTCCCTCCCCTTATTACTACTTCTCTAATATACTGTAATCCCTCCTGCTGCCTTCCAGCTACTAGTAGCTGTTACAACTCTCAAGCTTTTACCTACAGGGCTAATTGCACTATACCGGAACAAGTAGCTCTTAGTGATACCACCGCATCTAAGTCAACCTCAGGAACTAATCAGGAAGTTAACATTGCCGCCGACTTAGCTAGGCTTTAAGCTAAAGGAAAGGTTCTTACAACTTAATAGCTTTAAGAGCTCGATGCTAGGGTCAAAGCCCTTAAAAATATGGCCCAACTTGAAGAACGCCTTAAGAACCTTGAAAATCGGAAGTACACTAGCGACGCCATTGAAGACTTTATTGGCTAGGCCGCCGACCCCCCTGTATCTTAGCTAGAATATCGATTTAGCTATTAGACTAGCTCGATACAGCCATCAATTGAGCGTAGCCCTAGCCCCTCTGACTCTGACATTGTCACTTATCACTAGCACAAGCGACGACGCTTTACTCGAGGAATTAAGGTCAAGCTTAGCTATACTCTAAAGGTTAGCTCTAGTCTTCAGGAATAGGGAGACTAGAAGAAGGACATTGAAAGGGTTTATAAAGGAGACCTTGAAATCTACTTAACTAAAAGCCAAAGGATTCTTAAGGCTCTTGACTACTTGGACGCTAATTTGAAGTCCCTATAGTATACATTTAGTGATTAAAAGGAAGGCGTTAAAAAATAGTTAACATTTATTAACTAGACCCGCGATAATATCCAGAATAGTCAAAACGCTACTACTACTCTATATAAGTAGCTTAACTTAGCCAAACAACTACCTAACTAATTACTAGTATAGTTTAATGTATACTTATTAATAATTGAACGAGACTTGCTACAGAAAGACGAAGTAGCCTTAGCTATGGCCTTTTACTCGAAGCTCACTGATAAGCTAAAGCGATAGTTCAAAAAATCTAATATAGCTATACCTAGGACTAGAGCTTAGTGCGTAGCTGTAGCCTAACGTGTATAGGAAGGACTATATGGCACTAAAGGAAGGAAGAGTACCCAAGGTCATCGGGATTAGAAGAAGGACGCTAAAGGCTATAAGGACTATGCTATAGCTAGCTCTAGCTCGAAGTACCTTAGGACTAACTCCCAAAGGGACCGCAAGGACTACTACTGCAGGAGCCACTAGAAGGAGGAGCAGTATAGCACAGAGAAGCCTAAGGAAAAACAGCCTAATATCACCTGCTTTATTTGCCAGAAGCTAGGTCACTATGCTACTGACTGTCTTGAGAGAAAGGAACGAAGGGAACGACGCCAAGATGCAAAGATTTAGTTAACCTAGCGGCAACAATCGGAGGCCAGTAACTAGCCTAGTGAGTTACCTAGTCGGTTAGGCTCTAAAGAACCCACAACTCCAAGCGATTCCTATGACTTGTACGATTCATCAAACTAGCGCGGTTTCACTAAGACCCTACTATGGAACCAATCGAGCCTATTAGGGTCATTAAAGCTTTTACTACTAATGGAGTAGTGTCACCATTATCACACGCTATACTTGTACTTATCGGGATTAATACACATACGGAAGTCGATCTAGTCGATATCAAGCTAGTTTGCCAGTTAGGCCTAAAGCCTTGTCGGAATACTAACCTCCTTATTTTACGGGCTGTAAATCAACAAAACCTTCTAACTTACGGAGCATACAATATATAACTAGAGCTTACAGATACTTATGGGACCTGCAAGACTAGTTTACGGCCGTACCTAGCTGTCGATCGAGATTCAGGAGACTCTCAAATCCTACTGGGCATACCTGCCCTAACTGAGCTCAAAATCCTAGTAGACTGCGAGTACTGCCAATGGCAGTATAAGGTCGAACGGACTGATATCCGGGTCGACCCTTATTAACGTTTCTAAAAGCGTACGAAAGGAGCTAAGATATACGCCCTTATCGAAGTAAATTACCTACTTCGTCACTAATCGATTATCCCCTAGGCTGGCAAGCTCCCTGCTTGTCTAGAAAGCTATCTAGATATCTTTTCCGACTTAAATGCTAAGAAGCTAGCACCCCATCGTGACATCGACTTAGCCATAGAGTTACAGCCTGGAAAGGAGCCTCTATACGGACCCATTTACCCCCTTTCACCACGAGAGCTAGCAGCTCTAAAGGAATTCCTTAAAGAAAACCTAGCCAAAGGCTTCATACGCGAATCGAAGAGCCCAGCAGGTGCTCCTATCCTATTCGCCCCTAAGAAGGATGGTGGCCTTAGACTATGCATTGACTATCGAGGTCTGAACGCTGTCACAGTCAAGAACCGGTACCCTTTACCCCTAATTACTAAGATCATGGACCGAGTTACAAGAGCCAAGTACTTTAGCAAAATTGACCTAAAGGATGCGTACTACCACCTTTGAATTCGAGCAGGAGATAAATGGAAGACAGCCTTTCGGACCTGTTATGGACACTACGAATTTCTGGTAGTACCTATGGGTCTTACTAATGCTCCCGCTACCTTCTAGGCCTATATCAACAAGGCCCTTTAAGGACTAGTTGACGATTTCTGCATTGTCTACTTAGATGATATACTGATCTTCTTGAAGACAAAGGAGGAACACAATAAGCACCTTTAGCAGGTATGCGAGCGCCTACGAGCAGCTGAATTATACGCCAAGCCTTCGAAATGCCAGTTCTACCAGAAGGAGATCGAATTTTTAGGCTTTATCATAGGAGTACAAGGCATACGCATAGACCCTAAGCGCGTACGTACTATTAAGGAATGGGAGAGTCACCCTCCAAGAAGCTACCGAGACCTTCAAGTCCTACTAGGTTTCTGTAACTTCTATAGACGCTTCATTAAGGGGTACTTAGCTATCGCTCGACCCCTTACGTCACTGCTAAAGGGCAGTGTCAACGGACGAAAAACCGGCGATTTCAGTAAGGCCTAGGGCAGTCTCCAGCAACAGGCCTTCCTTAATCTACTAGGCGCCTTCTAAACAGCGCCTTTACTTCAACACTATAACCCTAACCTACCTATTCGCCTAGAGGCTGATGCTTTAGATGCAGCCCTAGGGGGTGTCTTGTCCCAGTTATAGATTGACACTGGCAAATGGCATCCCATTGCCTTCTTTTCCAAACAATTCAAAGGAGCCGAGCTTAACTATTCTACTCCTGATAAGGAACTGATGGCGATTATCGAGTGTTTTAAGCACTGGCGCTAGTATCTGGACGGGACTAGTCATACTATCGAAGTATAGTCGGATCACATAAACTTACAAGGGTTCATGAAACAACCTCGAATTAATGGTAGACAGGCTAGGTGGCTAATCTACTTAACTCCTTACGACTTTATCATACGACATCGACTAGGGTCGTTGAACCCTGCTGACGGCCCATCGCGTTGTCTTGATTTAACCCGCCGGGCGGGGGAAATCGCAAATCTAGTATAGAAGGACCTGCTAGAGCATAGACTCGCAGGGGCCGATACTGATCTGCCAGAGGTAGCTAGACTTGAAGTGCTATGCGAAATAGCCAAGTGCCAGCTATGTGAAGTAGCTAGAAGGGCACCTGATTTCCGGCGGTATAACGCCGAAGGACTTAAGCTCGATGGGACTAAAGCTGGGTCTCAACCTGATTTCCGGCGGTATAACGCTGAAGGACCTAAGCTCGATGTGACTGAAGCTGGGTCTCAACCTGATTTCCGGCTGTATAACGCCGAAGGACCTAAGCTCGATGGGACTGAAGCTGGGTCCAAATCTGATTTCCGGCCATATAGTGCCGTGGGACCTAAGCTCGATAGGACTAAAGCTGGGTCTGAATCTGATTTTGATCTGCCGGAGGCAGAGCTGTGTGATACAGCAAAGGCAACCCAG
>NXFV01001970.1:0-12880 GCA_002803225.1 Gamarada debralockiae
GAAATTATCGACTAGTCCCTAAAGAGCCTTATTAATATAGGCTTAGAAGATAGTAGAAGTATTAGTAAGACCTATAGATACTATTAGAAATTCATAGTATCTATAATAGGTTTAAAAGACTATTTTCTACTTATCTCCTACTTTAATTTAAAGGTAGTAGTATATATCTTTTAGGTTGATTTTACTAAAGTATTAGGCTCTTATAACTTGGTCTATAATTTTAGTAATTAGGGGCAAAGGGTACTAGTTCTTAACTATAACGGCGTTTAAACCTTGATAGTTAATATATAGTCTAAGGCTATTATCCTTCTTAGATATAAATAGGATAAGAGTACCTACTAGGCTCTTTGATTTACATATAAAGTCTTTAGCTAGGTTCTTTTCAAGGAATTCTTTTAAGACTACTAGCTCTTATAGTAAAAGGGGGTAAATAGGTCTATATAGAGGCTCCTTTCTAGGCTATAACTTAATAGCTAGGTCGATATTACAATAGGGTACTAGCTTTTTAATATTTAAGTTAGAAAAGATATCTAGATAGCTTTCTAGATAAGTAAGGAGCTTACTAGCCTAAGGGATAGTAAATTAGTAATAAAGTAAATAATTTACTTTAATAAGGGCGTATATCTTAGCTCCTTTTATATACTTCTAAAAACATTAATAAGGGTTAACCCGAATATCAGTCCGTTCGACCTTATACTGCTATTAGTAGTACTTATAGTCTACTAGGATTTTAAGCTTAGTTAAGGCAAGTATGCCTAGTAGGATTTAAGAGTCTTTTAAATCTTAGTCAATAGCTAGATATAGCCGTAAACTAGTCTTGCGGGTCCTATAAGTATCAGTAAGTTCTAGTCGTAGGTTATATGCTTTGTAGGTAGGCAGATTTTATTGATTTATAGCCTATAAAATAGGGAGGTTAGTATTCTGATAAGGCTTTAGGCCTAACTAGTAAACTAGCTTAATATTAACTAGGTTGACTTCTGTATATATATTAATTCTAATAAGTACAGGTATAGTATATAATAATAGTAATACTATTCCACTAGTAGTAAAAGCTTTAATAACTCTAATAGGCTCGATTGGTTCTATAGTAGGGTCTTAGTAAAACTATGCTAGTTTAATAAATTGTATAAGTTATAGGAATCGCTTAGAGTTATAGGTTCTTTAGAGCCTAACTAACTAAGTAACTTACTAGGCTAGTTATTAGCCTTTAATTATTATTACTAGGTTAATTAAATCTTTGTATCTTAGCGTTATTCCCTTCGTTCCTTTCTCTTAAGATAGTTAGTAGTATAGTAATCTAGCCTCTAGTAAATAAAGTAGGTAATATTAGGCTGTTTTTCCTTAGGCTTCTCTGTACTATACTATTTCTTCTTCTAGTAGCTCCTATAGTAGTAATCCTAGTAGTCCCTTTAGGAGTTAGTCCTAGGGTACTTTGAGCTAGAGCTAGCTATAGTATAGTCCTTATAGCCTTTAGTGTCCTTCTTTTGATCCTAATAATCTTAGATACTCTTCCTTCCTTTAGTACTATATAGTCCTTCTTATACGCGTTAGGCTATAGCTATATACTAAGCTCTAGTCCTAAGTATAGCTATATTAGATTTTTTGAACTATTACTTTAGTTTATTAGTAAGCTTTAAGTAAAAGGCTATAGCTAATACTACTTTGTCTTTTTATAGTAAGTCTTGTTTAATTATTAATAAGTATATATTAAACTATACTAGTAATTAGTTAGATAGTTATTTAGCTAAGTTAAGCTACTTATATAGAGTAGTAGTAATATTTTAACTATTCTAGATATTATTATAGGTCTAGTTAATAAATATTAACTATTTTTTAGCGCCTCCCTTTTAATTACTAAATATATACTATAGGGATTTTAAATTAGTATTTAAGTAGTCAAGAGCCTTAAGAATTCTTTAGCTTTTAGTTAGATAGGTTTTAGGGTCTTCTTTAAAGACCCTCTTGATATCTCGCTTCTAGTCTCCCTACTCTTAAAGACTAGAGCTTACTTTAAGAGTATAGCTAGGTATAACCTTAATTCCTCAAGAAAAGTATTATTGTTTGTACTAATAATAAGTAATAGTATTAGAGTCAGAGGGGCTAGGGCTATACTTAATTAATAGCTATATTGAGCTAGTCTAGTAGCTAGATCGATATTCCGGCTGAAATACAGGGGGGTCAGCGGCCTAGCTAATAAGGTCTTTGATAGTATCGCTAGTATACTTTTGATTTTCAAGGTTCCTAAGGTACTCTTTAAGTTAGGCTATATTTTTAAGGGCTTTAACTCTAGTATTAAGCTCTTAAAGCTATTAGGTTATAAGAACCTTTTCTTTGGCTTAAAGCCTAGCTAAGTTGGCAATAGTATTGACTTCCTAATTAGTTCCTAAGGTTAACTTAGATATAATAGTATTACTAAGAGCTACTTATTCTAGTATAGTATAATCGGCCCTATAGGTAGAAGCTTGAGAGTTGTAATAGCTACTAGTAGCTAGAGAGTAGCAGGAGGGATTATAGTATATCAGAGAAGTAGTAATAGAGGAAGGGAGACAATAGTAATTATATTAAAAAGAGGTTCTATAGTACTAGTATACTTGTATAATATAAACTCAAGCTTATCTTCCTAAAGTAGGGTTAATAGGCCTTACTTATTCTTTACTCTAGACTTCTAGCTTTATATACTAGCTATACTATTACTAACTCTGTAACTAACTATACACTGACTAACTGCTGACTAATCGCTGACTGTTCCTGACTGTACAGATATGTTAAGCCTGGCCTAAGTAATCGTAGCAGTTCTAATAATATCACCTGATTTCATATGAAATCGCCCATGTGAAACCGCCCATGTGAAACTGCCTATGAAATCGCCCGTATACCTTCAGGAGCTAGGCTCTTGTTATATATACTCTTAGTTAAACTAGAAAGTATAGTCCTTACGGGTTAACTAAGTTAGTAGAGCTGTAATGCGTCCGTAGTTATAGATAAATCGTTAGTAGAAGTTATAAAAGCTAAGAAACGATTATATTACCTTAATAGTCTTAGGATACTTCTAGTTATAGATTACCTCGACCTTTTCTAGATTAACTTCTACTCTATTAGTACTTATTATAAACCCAAGATACTTTGTATAGGTGATATTAAATTCGTATTTCTTGATATTAGCCTATAGTCCTACTTAGCGGAGCCGCAAAAGTACTTTACAGACATATTCTTTATACTCGAGGGGGTTATTTAAGTAGATTAAGATATTATCTAGGTATACTATATAAAAATCATTTAAGTACTCTATTAGCGTCTCGTTTATATAGTATTAGAATATTATAGGCCCGTTAGTAAGACTAAATAAAAGTACTTTATACTTATATGATCTGTAATAGGTCCGAAATATAGTTAAATCCTTAGAAACAGGGTTGATTCGAATTTAGTGAAATACTTAATAAATATTAAGTTTTGTAAAGATCTTAGTATAGCTAATTCAGGTAAGTATCTTATTAATTAATAGAAGAGAGTACTAGTCCTTACAGGTAATTACATTTAGTTTTTAGTAGTCGATATAAAACTATAAGCTACTATTAGGCTTTTGTATAAATAGTATAAGGAAGGTATAAGGAGCTTAACTTAGGATAATAAATCCTTTACTTAAGTTATCTAGTAAATATTACTTTATAGTCTAAAGTTCTGCTATTGATATATAGTATAACGGACTTGATCTTAACTTATTCTTCTCTTTAAGTATAATCTTATAGTTAATTATATAATATAAGGGAAGTTTATTAGAATCCTTTTATAAAAAGATATCTACTAGGTCCTAGTACTCTAGTAGAAGCTTATAGTTAATAAGTTCTTTATTCGTAGCTTTAACGGCCTATTCTATAACTTAATAGGCCTATACTTTATAGTTAATCTCGTTTAGGGATAAAGAGAATAAAGTAGCTTTAGGTCTCTTAGTATAAAAATAAAAACTAGTTACTAAAATCAACTTAATATCTACTACTATAGACTTATTCTTTAAGTCTCTTAACTTCTTTTTCTTTATAGTAAAGAAGAGTATTAGTAGTTTATACAAAGGTATAAAACAATCTATAAGTACCCTTTATATTATCTATAAAGTATTATAATTATCTATAACCTAAGTCCTCTTATTTTATAGCTTTAGAAAGTAAGTAGTCTACTTATCCTTTCCTCAGGGATTAGCTATTATAGCTAGTATATCTATAAGATATAGAGCTAAGAGAGAGGCTTACTAGTGTAAGTTAATAAGAGTCTAGTTACTTAAGCTAGTATAGGATATAAGAGAGAGAGTAGTTATATTATCTTATCTTATAGAGATAAGGGAAATCTTAGCCTTTAGCTAGTTTTATTACTTAAGGAGAGTATAGCTCCTATCTTATTATCTCTTCTTATTATAAGTAATAGTAGTATTTTATTATATAATATCTCTGTAGATTACTTTATTCGTTAGCCGTAGGACTAAGTCTTTATAGTTAATCTATATAATTCGTATAAATAAAGGGGTTAGTATATTTTCAAGCAGCTAGATTAATTTATAACTAGCTATATCTAGGTTTACTTAAAAGTACTTAAATTACTTATAGCTAAGAATAACTTTATAAGCTTTTAGGCTTAAGACAATAAACAGGAGGTTATATTAATAGTATCTCTTAAGGATTATATTTATAGTTATATAGTAGCTTATAGCTTATCTACTTTATCTATTATATCCCTTTACTTAAATTTTACGGGTTAAGAAAGTAAGCTTTAGGCCTAGACCTTTATATAACTAGTCTGTAAGAGTAGTATTAATAAACGTAAATCCGTTTACTCCTATATCTATAAGTATATTAAGATTAACTCCTATTCTATTCTTAACTAGTATATATAGAATTATAAGAGGAGAGTCTTCTATTAAATTAAATAAGTTAATCTTATTAATATTAAGTATATATAACTCTAGAGTAGAGACTTTCCCTAGGGGTTCTCTTTTCCTAACTCTTTATTTATAGGATCTATACTATCTAAGTCTTAGTCTTACTTATTAATCTCGTAAATACTACTAGACTTATGGGGCTTTATATATATAATAGACTTGTATCCTTCCTTACTATAGTTATAGTAGGTTACAAATAGTCTAGTAGAGGCTAGGGTTACTTTATAGGCTATTATTAGGTACTAAGTAGGTAGAGTAAGTAACAGATGGACTAGGACAAGAGCTGAGGAAGTAGGGATAGAAGGACTAAGGACAGTAGTTGTATAGGCTAGTCTATATATAGGCGATAACTATCGATCTATCTATTCGGCTATCTTATAGGCTAAGAGAGAGAGAAGTATATATTCTAGGTACTAATATTATATAATAAGCTTATTAAAGGTATTATAGGTTAGTAATATAAAGACGAGATTCTCTTAGTATAATATATTAAGCTTATAGTAAAGATCTTATTACTAGTTACCTAGGGAGATTACTTCTAGGCCTATAAGATATTAGAATTCTATTAGGAATTCTAAGAAGTTTTTTATACGACCCTAACATAAGTTATAGTATTAGTCTTGGGTAATAGCTTACTATATAGGATTCTAGTATATAGCCGCTAGATAAGCTATTACCTAATCTATTATCTAAAAGAGGTTAGAGGCACTATATTCGAACTATAGCTTTAGGTAAGCTTAAGCTACTCTAGTTGTACATCTGTAAATATACATAAGCTTACTATCTTTAAAGGGAAAGTAATTGTAATTATCTTATAGCTTTGCCTAAGTAAAGATACTTTAGAAGATAAATATTAGCTCTTTTCTATCTAAGAGTAAGGGAAAGTCTAGTTATTTAGGTAATCTCTTTAGGGTCTTAAGTAGTATAGATATATAAGGAGTATAATCTGTAGATCTACTTTAAGATTACTATCGTCATATAGTAGCTGTAATACGTTCGTAGTTAGCGTCTATATAAGCTAGAGAGTCTTAGTGGTCTATATACTCCTCTAGTCTTGTTTGTAATATATCTACTTTAGTATATACCTTTGCAAGTTATCTTTAGAGGTCTTTAATAGAGGGCTATTTAATAGTCGAGGGTTGTCTATTATTTGTCTTAATAGAGAGGGCTAAACTAGGGGCTACTTGTTTTAAAGGCATTTATACGACTTATCTATAACTTAGTACAACTAATTAAAGTAGTAGTTCATAAGTATCTTAAGCTAGCTAGGAGATATTCGTTTTAGTAATAGTTCAAGAGTATTTATAAGCTAAGAATAGTAGTAGGAAAACAATATATGTCTTATCTAGTTTAGTAAGAAAAATCGAGAAGAAGATATGTCTAATTTAGCGTAAGTCATACGATCTATATAATTAAAATAATTAAATAATATTAATAACCTTAATAAGTTCTATGAGCTATAGGATATATTTCGTAGTCCTTCCTAGGACAAAAGGGAGAGCTTAGTATTATATTATAATACTAACTAAAGTACTAGGGATCAACCTTAATTCTTTAGCTAACTAGTCGATATAACGAGAATACTAAGCTAGAGAGGAAAGAAAAGAAGGAGAACAACTCTGTGAGATACAAAAGCTTATATACAGGGGCCTTACTAGCGCGAGCCAACAAGAGTCTAGTATGTGACCTAAGCGAACCCCGCGCAGCACGTGTAGTCACGTGGCTCATGTGAGGACTTGCTGTCGGGTTCCTTACACTGAAAGAGCTTTGGAGTGCTCTAGATAGTAGAATCGATGGTTCTTATCTGGGTCAGAAGGTCAGAGCGGCTATGGCAATAGTGACAGCACACAGTAGTGATGATAGATTGATGAGCCTGATGAGCTTCATAGCCTGTATTGATAGTACGAGCAGGAGGTTAATTGATGATAAATGATGAAGATAGTGATGGGGCTCTCCCAGCCCCTATATACAATGTCACAACGCAGTGATTACAAGAGCAATTCCTGACAATCTAAAATAGGGCGTATTTCTCCGTAAATTGTCTCTTAAAATAGTCTCAATATTGTTGGTATGAGTACCCTGATACTGTAGTGCATATAATAATGGTTTAAAAATACGCTTCAAAAGCTTCAATCCATCTTTTCTTCTACGAGGCTCAGTCCTCATATATATAGTACATCAAACAGACTAGCTCACGGTCGGCTTACAACAGTTTACGGACCGATTTTACCGTTGCTCCGACCTTACGGTCGTATTTCTGCTCCTTCGGGATTATCCCTTCAGGGCCTCCTGACGCCTAAACCTAGGCTTGTTACACTATAGATATCACTGTACCTTCTAGACCTGCCAACAGATATGTCCCGCATGGTTGGTGATGTGAATGGGAGAGATAGATTGGAAATTGTCGTTGTATCGATCCAGTTTGGCCTGCTATCACTCGAATTTGATCACCAGCAGAGGGGCAGACAAAGATAGTCAGCTCCTACACCTTGAACAACTGGAATCACTCGAACAATTTAAACAACCTCAAGCGACCTGTGCTTAAGAGCGCTTTTTGCAACAAGCTCGATGATCCGAATAACTCGCGTTGCTGAGTCTGGCTCCACTGGCACAGCACTCGTTCGGTCCAACGCCTCTGTAAGCCGCTTCCAGAAAGACACGTATGTTGGAGCTATCAAAGTTAGGAAGGGTGCGCTGGTCATGGCACTGTGTTTGTCGATTTTAGATAGTACACCTGCTGTGGTGTCAGTAAATGATTGCTCAACAGGGAGTGAATGCTTGGCGGATGTTAAAAGATTTCGTGATTGAATTCGTCAAATGAATTGAACGATTGAAACTTACCGTAGTGAATTTCGGTTTCCTGTCCAAAGTCGGGAGCCTCGGGAGTGTGGCCGTTGATGATTTGGGGTTCTTGTACGTCGAAGTGGTACTGTTTGGATCGAGATGTTAGCATTGCTTTTCAATTGGTCAGAAGAATTGACATCTAAGCCTCCAATCGTACAGAATGATTGAGAAGTTTAAAGGGTTTGGAACAGACCATCCTAGATTCACCGTCGAGGAATAAAATGATCCAGATTCAATCGTTTAACTAACCCCAGCAATTTACAGTCAAATACTTAACTAGCTTGAACGATTCTTGCCTTTTTGTAGGCGCCTTTAGTTCCACGGATCCAAAATCAAAGCTGCTCCAGTTCAGGGTTTATAATCGATGCCTTCAGCGTCACAAATGGACTGCTTTCATACTGTAGGAGAACCGTCATCGAATCTGCGCCGCCCCATTGAGCACCCTTTTCGCGCTGGTGATACAAAAAGCCCGTCACCCACTGTGGCGTGCCGAAAAGTTGCAATACCTGATCCATAAGGTGGGAGCCTAGGTCGTACAAGACAGCAGATCCTGTACCAGCCTGCGTACGCCACGTGGATTCCCAGCCAGCGCGTAGAAGCGGTGTACGCCAGTCAAAGTGTGACTCAAATTCAGCGATTTAGCCGAGATTGTTTTGAGTTGATGCGAAGAAGTTTGGATATGGTGAAGAAATCGGCATCCCAAGGTCCGTATTTTAAGGGCGTTAGCAAAGCGCCTCAATTCGTTCATTTCAACTGAGTGGTTCCAGCAATACCTACACCCCAATATGAGTGTTTCCTGGCTGTGAAAGACGACTCGAGCTGCTCACACAAATCGAGCAAACTGATTGTCGTTACCGAAAAAGCTTGAAAGATAGGTTACTTCAGTCGATGAAGTACAGTATCGAAACTGTAGGCACTTACTGTGGAAGACAGTGAGAACGAGCTTCTTCTCAACTGCAAGAGTGATCAACTGATTGGCCTCTTCTGTATTCAATGTGAACGGCTTCTCGCAAACAACTGCAGGTAAGAACTCGCGTCAGCCACAGATCCTCGACTTTGAACATTGCTTCAAGTCAAACTTGCCGTGCTTTTCCGCTTCGAGAGCTTGCTTGCAGAGAAGTGTGATGGTGGCGGGGTTGCAACAACAACGATGTTAATCGCCTGGTCTTTAACCATTTCCTGACTGCTTGCATACACTTTGACTGTAGGATGATCGACTTGTGCATCATTATCGTTGGTTGGTTTGCGTTGAACGATTGAGTAGAGCTTCAATTGTAGAGACGCAGAGATGAATGGAACCAGGAAGGCTTTGGATGACAAACCATAGCCAATTATAACAGCGTTGTAGTTTCGTTCAGCCATTGCAAATGGTTGAATGGGTAATGGAGGATTGTGATTTTGAGTCGCTGGAGCTGGTTGAACGATTTGAACATGAGGTTGAGAGGTCCAGAAGCCTGGAAGCGAAACTCAACTTGCCAAGACTTACCATCCAGCTGCTTCTTCAAATAAACCCATCAGGTAGTCCTCTGTTCCCGGTCGGCGCGCTTGCTTGAGATATCGTTCTACTATCATCGTTTTTGTAGTGAAGGATTGAAGAGGGCATAAAAGAGAATCGATGATTGCGCGAGCAGAAAATCGCGGTTGCCGCGGAGCTCAAAGCAGCCCATTTGGTCTAGTCAGCCCTTGCCTGGCGGTGCTGATTTTTGAGGTAGGTTACCTCACTATTTCGACCAAACCCTCCAAAAATACGGTCAATAAAGTTACATGTGAACATATTGCTATAAATCTGAAGAACTGCTACCTGAATTCATTTGACTTTCACCAGGCCAAGTCGATGATGGCGATGTTGAGGTAACCACAACATCGTCCAAAATCAATGAAGCTGCCAAACCCTCCTGCAGCAATGCCCCCTCCCTTGCCCGTAACACCATTCTAAGCAGCGGTCTCTGACAGGTCTATCAGGTCTGATGGGCTTCGGAATGAAATACATTCAATAGTATTTCTTCAGATCATACGAAGTCAATATTGTTAGCAACGTCGAGCAACCCCCCCCCCCCCCCTCCTCCTCTTTACAAGCAGCCCTCCTAAGTACCCAGACAAGCTCGCGGTACTTGACTAAAATTAACTCCCAAGTTTGTCTACTTATCTATCACCTTGACCCAAGTCTCTCCATTCTAAGTTTCACTTGTGAACAATCAAATCGTACGATTCCTCGCAGAAACTCCCCACACGCCAGGCCCCAAGATCCCGCTCCCCCCACCTTTTCCCTCTTCTAAATAAGCCGTGATTCCCTGCGCAGACAGGGGAGGGTACAAGGGGTTAAACTAGGGTTTCCAGCCAATCAAACACATAGATTTTTCTGGCTTCTTCTAGAAATATACTCATATCTCGATTCACCAGGGGTTGACAGAATTCGTGCACCACTTCAAAAATCCAACTCTTAATAGCTTTAAAACGCAAAGTCCAAATGAACTATAAATTACACCGGGTTCATCATAGAAAAGGCGCCTTCAAATTGTGCACCAAAAGTTTTCGATATAAATAGTTTCTTGGAGAGCTGTGGTCGCGTCAATTTTTTGAAATGGTGCACGAATTCTGTCAACCCCTGGTGATTCTGCCAGTAGTAAAAAGCCGTCGGATTTCTACTATCACTATCAACACAACAACGCTACGTACGATGGATATCCAAGCATTTCTTTCTACACCGAAAATGCCGCGTATTTATGAGATTCCTGACTCTCAGGATATGTCTACGCTCACCTCTCGAGCCTCTACGCAGTCCTGAGACTCTCCTATGCAGTCTAGTGAGCTTCCTTCTCTTGACCTAGACTTGCAAGTTAATACTATACAGACTCCTCAAAGATAATAATCTCCTCCTATGACCCCGTGGCGATTAAATCCGTACTAAGATAGCCCTTGATTTTAATATCCCATTTTACAAGATACGAGCAAAGTACGGGTTTACGGACTATCAGATTCGAGCCGCTAGAGATACTCTACGGCTAACTCTACAAAATACAAGATGCGGAAGAAAACCTAAGGTCAATACGCCTAAGCGTCAATAGCCCGAGCAATGGCTCTTAGCCTCTCTTTCTTACCGAACATTGCATTTCGATATATTCCTTCGGTTGCACCAGAGCTCGATTTACACTGTGGGGAACAAGCATACGGACAGCATTTAAGCTTGTAGGATATAGTAGACGGATCTCAAAAAGGAAGGATTTTTCGAACGACCCAGAATTTGGCGTTTTAAGGAGAGTATAGCAGGTTCGAGTCTTTTGGGGGTAATGTCATGGCGGCAGCTATATTCGACTTGGTTTTTAGTGACACCTAAGGTCTTTTGGATTTCTGAGCTAGGAATATGAAATTGAAGAGCTATATAAATTGCTATTCTCTCGTCCCGTGTAGTAGGGGAGCTGCGTCGTCAACGGAGGAGTGGTGATACGTCCATTTTAGGTAAGGTTGTAGTGTTTAATGGTCTGTAAAAGTTGGAAGTATTA
Source organism: Gamarada debralockiae (assembly GCA_002803225.1). Taxonomy (NCBI): domain Eukaryota; kingdom Fungi; phylum Ascomycota; class Leotiomycetes; order Helotiales; family Hyphodiscaceae; genus Gamarada; species Gamarada debralockiae. The sequence continues at coordinate 11,272 of NXFV01001970.1, forward strand.
CAGAAGAATGTATAAAGAGAAAAAGTCAGGTGGTAATTAAGGGCCAAAAGGAGCTCTGTGATTGGCTAGAAAGTAGGGTGACTTGTGGCAACGAATCTAAGACATTATCCCTGTGGATTGATAAATCCCCCCCCCCGGGGGAGATAGTAGTTACGCTAGCCATATCAAGACTCAGGTCCGTCGACTGATGCAGGTTATATCAGACGCCAAATCAGGGGTAGAAAGCGGAAAGGATAAACAAGGTTCCGCATTAGGGTGTACTGTACTTAGCTGGCTGACCCTGTTCAATATGCGGGGCGTCGGGGATCGTGCTCTATCCCATGCTTGTTTATCACGTCCGCCCCCTGAAATGGCGTCTGACATGCAGGCTGAGAGCGCTACGGAGCATCGGTTCAAAAGTCCTAACCCTTGCCACTGACCAAGGGGGTGCAGGGGTAACTTGCAGGGGGTCGTTTGGGGGGTCAATTTGAAGATATATTATTCATTGTTTTGCTCTACAGCAACCATATCTGCGCCCTGTTTCCAGCGGGTTCTAAAGCTCACTCCCGCAGACCCTTCCATGTACTCATTGCCACCTTTAAGCTCTATAATAGCTTCAATATAGACCTTAATTCGGTCAACCCAGCGCTGAATCCGGTCTTGTGGCATGTCCTCCTAGCACTGCAGCCATCTCCTCTCTAGTTCTTTTTTATTTGTTGACGCGCTACGCTTAGTAGTCTGCTGCTTCATATACCACCACGTAGGCTCAATAGTATTTAAGTCAGGAGAGTTCCCAGGCCAGAGAATCTTAGCTACTTTCCATAGATCAAAACCGGGTTTGTTGTAGTCTGATGCATGGCAAGAGGCGCCGTCTTCTTGGACGATAGTATCAGGGTAGGCAAGTGTGTGGCGTTTAGCGAAGGGAAGAAGCTTCTTCTTGAGAATAACCTCTTGATATCTGTACCAATCGATTCCTCCTTTGCCCTTCGTCCGCGTGAAAGCACCAGTTTTACGCGTGTGCTTCCACAAAGGTTTCTTCCCAGGCTTATTCCTTAAGCCGACGCGCCGTATGCTAGTTGTAATCTCCTATATTCGTCGATTCGTCTCTTCAACAGCTACATTCCGGTCTGCTAAGTCTTTGACAGCAGCACGCACCTTTGCTATAGTCTCGTCCTTCTAGACGTGACAAGGGCCTTTCTCGTAGTATAAGAAACACCCCCAAAACATAAACTCCTTTGTACTCTTCTAGTGACGGCGAATGCAGTGAATATCGTATTTCTCTTCCGGCCTTCTCCAAACCCTACGGCGCCCTCTTCTATGTCCTAGAACTACGCTTGTTTCGTCCGTCCAAATGACATTCCTCCAATCAAAGTCACGATATTTCAAATAGAAGTCAAGCCTCTTTTGCTTCATCTCCTTTGTTAACGCTGGCTTAACTGTGTGTTTAACTGATTGATAACCCGCTCTTTTGATAACCCGCTCTTTTGATAAACCGCTAGACTGTCGAGGGGGCGGCTTTGACTCTAGCCTTCGCTCTAAGCTCAGTATAAGAGTACTAACGCGTTGTGTCGTTCTTTTCTAGTAATTTGATAATCTTCTTTTGAGCCTTATCTTGTAGGACAGTAGGTCG